>VYXF01012755.1:1148178-1167243 GCA_013397295.1 Polioptila caerulea | reverse complement strand
GAGCAAAACCACGCCATTTCAGACCTCGGAGCTCCAGCTCTGCACAGAAAAGGGCCGGGGAGCTAACCCACCGCAACGTGTCTTTCCCGTAAAAAATACGTTCTAATGCTAGAGAAGCCCAGACATGGATACAGACACAAGGGCTTGTCCAGCCTTGCGGGGTCTGCAGCTCAAACCGTTCCCACGCCGGGTATTTCAGAGGTGGGAGAGCAACTGCAACAGATACAGGCCAAGGGAAAGGAAAACTACGTATCCCACTCCTGTTACTTGCTATCCCTGCAAAACTCGATCCCGGGCTTCAGGGGGCCCAGCCTGCCTCTGGCCTCTGCACTTCCCATGAGAGCCGACCATGGATGTACCTTCACACCGCCTGCCTTTCAGACACGCAGCACTGAAGATGCCAGAAAATACAGCAGCTTGTGTTCAATTAGTTATGCAAATCCCAGGCACACAGGTGGGGTCAGCAGGAAGTGCAGCAGACCCAGAGCAACTTTTACCCTGTTGGGCAAAGTTGCATGAAATCACTCAGCTCCAAGTTCGATTTAAAGCACAAAGGACAGGTGTTGCTGGGCACCTGGAAAGGCAGGAGTACAACCCTCAGCTTACAAACTGTAAAGAGTTAACACCATCTCTCTCCCCAAAAACAATAATCTGCTTTGGGACAATTCTCAGACATTTTTGTTTATTCTGCACAGGCCTTTATATTTCCTTAGAACTGGAAAGGTGGGAGTCAGTTCCTCAGTTAGGTAACTACAGTGGTGTACAAGAACTGTCTTTTCTTCCAGGCTAACACCCTTCTGCAGCCCAGGTGAATGGCACCGGCCATATCCACCTCCTCCACCACCCAGGGCTCCCACCAGGACCGTGCAAATTCCACATTCAGGTACTTCCACGGATGCCAAGCTGGTCTCAGCAGCACGTGAAGTGCAGACACCGGTGCATCTCTGGGTTACAATACAGCAAAGTGGTGGCTTTACTTCCTAGAAATCATTTCCCCTACTTCAGGTCAACCTCAGGAAGTAAAGCCCATATTGACATTGAGCTGACTCACAGCTCACAAATAAGCTCAACAGGGTTCGCTTGCAAATATCCTGTGCTCGATTGTTCCCACACTTCAGGTGTGGTGTGTCACACACAGCAGGTTTGTTTAGAGAAAAAGAAGATGTGAAGGGGAGAAGGGTAACGTCACACAACAGGTGTTAAATGTAAATGGATCAATTATGATAAATAACCTTTCAAAGAAAACACCAAAAGCACACAAGACACTATGTAAATCTCATACCCCCTAAGGACAAAACCCCCTGTGGGACTGCTACATGGCTTCAGATTTTAGCTCCTATTCCTTTCCAACACTGATAAAATACTTTCAATTTCCTCAACAAATTATATGTCTATAGCTGCTCTTGTTGATAATCTCCACTTCAAAAAAGCGTAAAAATTTATATAATCTGAAAAGCAGTTTTTATAAACGGTGACTTTTTACATAATATTTTGTGTACAGCATTTACAGTAAAAAAAGCACAGTATGAAAATCTGATGTTTTTTCGAACTGATTAGAAAAGCTCTGTTTTAAAAGTGCTTCAACAATCCCTGAGGCTAATTTAGTTATTAATAGATTCAAATGAAACAATCTTACCCATATTTATTTTAGAATGTATAATTTGACTGCATTTTTAATACACCCAGAACACCATCCAAGTTTATACTAGAAGGTTACAGTAATTTGATAATATACACATATTCCCACACTATTCAAGTTTGTGTGCTTAAGGAAGGTTAAATACTGGACATCAAGAATGCTATTCAAACACCTGAACATCACATAGAGCACATGTGATACAACAGACAGTTCAGAGTTCTTTTTTATTAATGTTGGTTAAAAATGCAGGAAGACAACACCAGAGAAAAAGAAACAGGCCAAGATTCAACTGAAATTAACAAAATGCAAAACTCAGTAATATTTACAAACTAAAAACCAAAAATGCATATAGCTTAATTTCCAGTTTTTGGAAGAGCCGACCTTTTAAATACAAAATGAGCGATTTGGTAATTGTACTTCTGCATTCCCAGCAAACAAACATTTTCAGTTATTTCATATTTTTCCCACATCAAGGTTAAGTTTCTAAAAATCTGTAAAGAATCTCATTACTTGACAAAAGTAAATAAAAATACTCTGAGCAAAAATACGTTAAACAAAACAAGCAAATCATTTGGTGCCTCTTGTTAACAGTCCCAGTGTATATTTTATGATACAAAATGCCATCACCAGCAGGACAAAGTCTGGTTAAATTGTATAAAAATATTCTAAAATACCTCCACAGAATCAAAGTTCTACAAGCTCAAATAAAATTTGAAGTTAAGAGCTGTCCGACAAATAGGCACTTTCCAGTTTATATTTTAAAATAAGCTTTTTTTCATTCATATAACTTTTTCGTGTGCCTATTTACTATAATTTACTACTACACTAGGCTTCTGTATGGCCCTCAGTTAAAGTTTAGACTTCTGAGATTCTTCAAAGAAAAATTTGCCTTGTATGTAAAATGGTGCAATGCAGCAATGGCTAAACCGACAAGGTCATTTTTCACAGCACAAAAAACCTAAAAACTGAAATTCAAAAGCTGGAAAAACATCACACAGGGGCAAGGGCTGCCCTGAATAAAGGTACAGTACCTTTTGCCTAGGACATGGGCCCTTAAGTCACAACACAAGTTTCAGAAATTGCTACCAAAAAAAATTAGGGTGTGGCATGCTAACAATCTCAAGGTCATTCCTTAAAAAGGAAGCAAAATCAGTAAAATGTTTTCTATTAAGCACCGACAGTAACCCAAGGCTGTCAAAGTAAACAGGGTATTCACAGGTTTTACAAAAAAAAAAAAAAAGAAAGTTGATAGGTCATACCTCGATGCATTGCTGTGGACTGAACCCTCCTCTCCTTGGCTTTTGTCCTTATTTCTCATCATCTTTTTATTCTTAAATATTAAAAGGGGGTCAGGGGTGTCTGTTTGCTTTGAAGTCCTGTGCCCAGGTATTTACTGTCAAAAGTTGAAAGAAAGGTAAGGTCCCAGTTCGTTTCACTGGCTTTCATTATCAGGAACAAAGTCCTGACGCTGCAATGATATTGTTATAACAATACACAGCACTGATCAACACGGCAAACCCGAGATTTAAAACAAATAATCATTTTTACAAGAAAAATCCGAGAATAAACACAGGAGAGGAGCATCCTGCAAACTTTCCCAAAGTAACACTGGATGCAAATAATCTCTGTATCTTATTGCGTCATCCCAATACAGCACAAATCGGTCGAAAATCAAAGTACTCAAAACGGCAGAAATCTAAAAATTATTATTATTAATTGCTCACCTACCTGATCCATGCACCGCCGCCAGGACCAAGTCGATATTAGTTTCGGGTAGTGGAAAAACATTAGATCCAAAATATTTAGAATTATACCGATAAAATACAAATTTCAGAAAATAAAAAAAAAATATATATTCTAATCCCAAAAATATGCTGCCGATAAAGCAAAAGAAGCGGTAATTAGTACAAAAATGTCCGGGGGAAAAAGCTCATTAGGAGAGCGCACAAAAATGGAGGTACGCCATGGCTTCTAAGCTGGAAAAACAACGACCTGGGCTCTCTCCACGGCTTCTTCTTTCCAGCAAGGCACGAAAAGGGAGCCCTCAAAAGCTGCTTTTCTGCCCGAAAAAGGTCCGCTCGGCCCCCGATTAGTGCCTAGGAGAGGCAAGGGGCTGTGGGGGCCCCCTGAGGCTGCCTGAAAGTTAGGGAAAGTTGCGTAAAGTGTTGGGGAAGGCACGGAGCTGAGCGCGCTCTCTCTAAGGCACAGCCGCCATCTAGAGCTCCTTCCCAGCTCTGAGCTCTGCCTTTGATTGACACTCTCTACATTTACCCCACAACTCAGGTGATGTACCATAGACCCACCCCTTCATTTCTACCAAAAAAAGAGAGAGCCTCCACCTAAAGGGTGCCTGCTACCCCACAGCCCTGGCTCCTTCCAACTACCCCAGCTCAAGGGGCACCTTAACCCCATGTGGCTCAGACACCCTTTGGAAGCCAGAAAGAAATCGAATTTGTGCCTTTTGTTTTAAAGATTTGCTAAATATTTCAGTGCCTGGGCTAAAATTACTTCCTCCCTGGACAGGAAGTGGTGCTGTTACAAGCCATTTTGAAGGCATGGAAGTGGAGCTCACAGCCATGCAGGCAGACAGCCCACCCTGGGGGTAACCCCACCCAAGGGGCAGCTTCCCCCCAGAGTGGTGGCAGAACCCCCAGCCAACAGCTCTCGCTTTGCCCCCAGTGCTGGCACTGGCAGGGGGGCACAGGAGCATCAGCGGCTGCCAAGGCAAGCCCAGAGAGCAGAGACTGCCCCGCAGCTCCACAGCGCCTCCCTGGTGGTTCCCAACAACTCCGATCCAACACCATTTCCATGGGCTGTGCCAAGGCACCACGGGCCAGTCACTCCAACACCATCCAACTGCTCCTTCTAATGCACTTTCTTAACCCATTCATGGTCATTAACAGATTTTAACACAACAAATTCATTTTAAAGCTGCACAATAGCCAAGCTGCAGATTTGCAAAACAATCAATGCACACTTCCCACACAACATCCTGGAACTGAGAGGATGTATCACCAAGGAAATGGAGGTGATCCAAGGTGATCCTTGGCCACTTGATTCTGACTACCAGTTGTCTTCCACAACCAAAAACAAGCCCTTAAAGCACAAGGACATCCTGCATATTCAAAAGCATCACAACAAGACAGAGCCATCAGCCACTGGAGGACCAAGGGGCAATGGGCTAGTCTGGGGTCCCATGGGAACACCCAAGGCACAGCATGCCAACAGCCCAAAGCCATTGGCTTCCACCAGTAGAACCAACACCATCCCCTTTAATTCCTCCACAGATCTGCCATTTATCTCCTACAACCATCCATCCTCTTCCCACAAGGGGTTTCATTAGGAACTCTCCAATGCCACACGCCATTTTTTAAAATTCCGCTTTACCAATTATTCACAGAAGACTCCTTGCACCTCAACTGCAAGAACTAAAAAACCACAATGCAAGACCATTCCAAGAATTTTTTTGGCAACACTAAGGAAATCCACTCATTTGAATGAGAAACCCTTCAGGTTGGTCCCAGTATCCACCTCCACCATAAAAACACATGGCAAAACCAAACTAGGGCAAGCGTGTACCACCAAAATGGCTGGATGGAACAGGTATGAGCAACTCATCATGGCAAAAATGGGTATTTCCAAAAAAGTCTGAGCAAGGCAAATGGTTAAACACAGACAATGAACAGGATTTTGTCTGAGTTTTCAAAGATAATTTCAAGGTTATCTCAGCACCAGGTTTATCATCTTGGCCCTCCAGCACAAAACAAAGACAACTCTGAGTTTCAGGTGAAACATATAGGGAAGAAATGCCTACAGTTAAATTATTAGATCCACTAGAAACCTGTAACAAAATAATGACTTTGAATATTAGAACCATTTGAAAATTAATTTGCAATGGTTAATATGTAATCTGTAACAATATCAAAAATAACTCAGTTTTTTCCTCAATAAACACATGGCACAGTACTGTGACACTAAGGCTACATGCAAGAGCAGTGAAGCAGATTGGACACTTGCACAGAACAATTTTAAGACCAAAGAGACTGTTCAGGAAGTCTGTAGTCCAGGAAATCTGTTTAAAAGTTTCTGTACTCACACACAACCCAAGAACATACCTAAAAAAGTTACACAAAACATTCAAGTAACTCCTTTTATTATTGTATTTTCTCAGCCTTCAATTGGTATCAATTCAATCTTAAAATAACTTCACGAAGTTCAGCAGTAGTGCTCTGACAATAGGCCAAGGACTGAAACCCCTCATATTAAGCACCTGAATGAACAAGCCAGCGAATAAAAATTCATTGGAAGTCATGGCAAAGTGAACATAATTTGCAAATGAAAACCACATTTGATATAAGTATGGCACAAAATTTTACCTTGCCTTCAGTACTTAGCTAAAGTATTTCTCAGTTTAATAGCAACCAAAAAGGAAACCTACTTCAATATCAACACAATAAAAAATATTCAGCCAAAAAGGACAAACACAAAGGGTGAAATAAACCAAAACCTTTTATTTAAAGTCACTTTATAAATTACATTTTCTCAAAAGGGGTAGCAACAGATCTTTTACCAAAATAATTTGCCTGTCATGCAAACACAACCCAAAAGAAAAATTTTGCCACCCAGTGCTCAAACAGATCCATCATTGGATAGTCACTGATTAATTCAAATGCAAAGTCCACTTTGATAGGATGATCACAACCCAGATCTTCTCTGGTTTAATAACATGAGAGTCCACGTTTTAACATTCTTTTCTTGGACAGACATCCCAGCACTCATGCATTAGTCCATTTCCTCAACCTCTCAATCCCCAGTGGAACTGCCATCTTGGTGTCTCATTCGTAGACTCCTTTTGACACTCTTCATCTGAATGGATTCTTTATGAAAAATTAGAAGAAAAATGCTGTTGGAATACACATTATTGCTTTAAACTAAGACATTCAAGTACTGTACCTTGATGATAATTTAAATGAGTAACTGATGCTTCATTCCATGTTACACATTCCGCAATATATCTACTTTTATCAGAAACAATGTCAAATAATCAATTCAAGAATCAAAAATAGAAAGTTTAACCAAAACCATAAAAAAATGGGAGAAATTATTGAAAGTCCAAGAACCCTTTCAGGATCCATTAATTCAATTTGAAATTTCTTCAGAGTGTTAAACCACTAGAGAAATCTGTGGTAGGAAAGCTAAGAAATTTGCTCTGGCAACCATTTTCATTGCACTGGCCCGTCCCATGAAGCTGACACTGCTCAGCAGAACACCAAGGTTCTTGTAAAAAGCCAAAATTCCTTAGTATTCTCCAAGCTCCTTTCTTCAAAGACACGGATGCCTCAAAACCAATGAAAACTGGTTTCTTATAGACAGATGGTGACTGGACATAAGACATTCCACCATCTTAACTCAGTTTTCCAGCTCATGGAAGATGTACAGTGCAACAGCAAAGACACTTAGAAGCGAATGGAATGGCTGGTTTAGTTACTGGTGGGAAAGGACACATCAGAAATCAGATGAAAATGGTCACAAGTCACACTCCTGAGCCATATTCCAACTGTACTCATCATGGAACAGCAACCAAGCCCACAGGTTAATGACAAACCAAACTGAGCAAACAATGTCCACATGGATAAATACAAACCCAATGTTCCCATCTTCCTATCTTCTTCCAAGAAATATAAGCTCAATTTACTTCAAGTAAAACCTTACTCTTCCCTCACATGCAAAACTTAGGTACAGGAAGTTACTAAGTGTTAAGAACATAATTTTGAAACCCATGCTGACTGTAGGCTGACATGCAAAAAGGGTTTTAAAATGTCTTCATGATTTTGAGTATCTGCACTCCAACGTCAATTTATTTCTTTGAATATGTATAGGTTTAACCTCATTTTAGTCTGAAAGCCAACTACACCACCACTCTGCTCCCTGATAATCCTGGGCAGATTCTGACAAAGGATGCAGAAATTGCCCACAGCCCAGCAAAAAAACCAGTGGGGCCATCTAGTGGTCTGTGCCTCGGCATCCCAGCTTCCCCAGTGGCATCGCAAACCCACCAGTTAGAGCAAAGCCAAGAGCACTGGAAGCAGGGCAGCAAACCCCAGTTTGACTTGCACAGGTACCCACGTGTCCTGCTTTATGCTGTTCTACAGACTTCCTTGTTTTAAGCACAATGGCAAAGTACTGCACATAGAAGTGGAACACGGGATCTGGTAATTTCACTTTGCACTGTGAAACGTGCATAGCTGCAGGAATGTTCAACCCTGGGACATTCATGTTTTCAGAAACAGAACTTTCCAGTTTAATGAAATTATCTGTTGAAAACATTCAACTCAACCTCAGTTAGGACAATGTAGTAAATATTTTGAAAGGTGTTTTTCCCTCACACTAAGCTGCTTTGGGGTTGCTTTGGATTTGGGGTCTTTTCCAGTTCTCATTAAACTAATTTCAAAACTATTAGGCATTTGAAGATGAATTGAAATTTTGAATATTTTTTCATGGTAATGCCTCAACTGAAGTATCAAAACATGAAAGAAACCACCACGAAGTTGTCCATTATTGTCACAATCAAACACTCAGAAGTACTAACGTGTACAGTGGAAACCCCATAAATAAGACCACTAAAATAATTTTTAGTTATTTTTTAGTAAACTTAACATAAAGAAATCCAATTACTGACATCAACTTTCCCCACCTCTAAAAAAGGCAATTTAGTTACATATCAGTCACCCTTAAAAGGCTCTTTCCAGTTGGGTCAGCCCTCAGACACAGGACCTGCCAAAAGCAATTTCAGGGCAAATTTCCCTGCTAGGTTCACCTGCGTTGGGTTGAACCAAGATCTTTGCAAGTAACCCCATGATGTTCATCTTAAAACTCTTCTCTAAATCTTGTAAAATAATTAGCAGTAAACACAACTGATGAGGTATTATAATTAAGAACATATTCTTGTTCTCCAAGTTATTATACATCAAAAAGAAGCCACAGGAATGGCCAAAATATTAATAGCAGCCTCTACACTTGTGAAATTTACATTTGCTTTTAAAGATTTCCCAGCATTTGTTTACTTATTAAGGCACATTTTACTAAGAATTTTCAATAATGTTACAAAAATACACTCCTCCATGAAGACATATGCAGTGATCCTACATTTGAGGTAGATATTGAAAAACTCTTTTTTTTCCCTAGATGACATGAGTCTATCATTCCTTCTGTAAAATTAATGAGGCATCTGCCCATTTTTCAAGCTTCTGTTATCTACTAGATACTGGTTTGGTTTCCAAGCACTGTATTTTGGTCACGATAATCAGGGGCCTGGGGAGTCCTGTACAGTCTCCTTCAAACCACTGGTAACATGCTGACACTCCATGCCCTCCACTCCCAACCTGCCTACAGGTTCAAGGCAACAATTACAAAACATCTGAGTTTACAATGTTTTTCTCTTCAGCTTTTTTTTGCAATTATTTGTAGCTGAATTAAAAGATCACAGCAATAAGAGACATCCCTTATGGCCAAACCCAAGGTTTCAGCCATTTCAGGTCCACTGTAACCCCACATTCCTTAAAGTGGGAGACTGAGGCCCACCAAGTACAACACTCAGGCATAAGACACCACCAATACATTTATAAACTATTCCAGAATGAAATCTGAGGCTTAAAATTTTAAGGGGTGACCTACTTGGGAAAGGGAATTCGCTCCAACAGAGGTGCATGGACAGAATGAGGGTCTGAGCAAACCCAACCTCAAGTTCTACACTTCCAAGTTCATTAAAGAGAGGTGTTATTCTCAATGACATCCTGGTAACTTTTACACTCCTTTATTGGCAGCTAAGTCCATTATGTTATTCTGTGCTGTCTTTAGCAGGAACTAAGTGCTCTGGACAGCCCTAAATCTGCTTTTACCACCATTAGACATTCCTTAAGCAGAGCAGTAAAAGCACAGCTCATGTAGGTTTGGGTATTTTTAGGTAAGAAAGGCCATTTGCCAGGCTTGTCAGATTTCAAGGTTAATTCCAGATAAGATGTGGCTTCATTCACAAATTCACTCTTTTGTGGGTACTGTTTTTCAATAATAAATTTTATTGCATTAAGCAAAGTATGCCAAGTTTAATAAAGCTTCTGGTGTTTTCAAGTACTTTCTCTCTTCTCTTAAAAGAAAGAGTTAAAAATAAAAATCTGTGCTTCAACTAAACACCATGTTAACCAGAGACTGCAACATCAGATCTTTCAAGATCCACCCATCTGAATGCTTTCACACCTGCTTTCTGAAGCAACTTCTTTTGTAGACAATTATTTCAATTAGGTAATTTAAGGGTTTCACATTCACCTCTTCCTTTAGGTAAGGACTGTAAACCAGAAAATGATGGAAGAATTACTCAGTGTGTAACTGAAAAGCCAAAGTTATTCTCAAAGAGCCAGATCTGACAGCAGCTAACTTACAATCCAATGAAAAAACAAAAATGCACACGGAAGGATGTAGGAATCACATGAAGATTAATACTAAAATGGAACATGAGTCTCATGTTTAGAGATTCTAGCAGGTGACTGGGACTAGGAAGGCACCAGTGGATAGCACAGGAAGAGTTTTGAGGAATAGCTGAAGAAGAAACATATCAAAAATATGCTGTTTGACACACACCTGCAGTGGGAAAAATAGCTTAAGGCTTCTGAAAGAACAAAGTTATAACACTTACAGATCACAGTACCAGAAGAGATTACATACTTATCAAAACTGAGTTTGTGTACATACATTAAAAAATTAATTCCTCTCAAAGTCCATGAATTCTTTTGCTACATCTTTTTTCTATTTCTTTTGCTTCAGAACTGAAAACTCAAGCAATAAAACTGATCCAAAACGAAATGGATCCAGAAGCAGCAGACCAGAATAACATAGCCCAGCAAGGTTTGCACCTTATCCCCATATATTCTTATTCCCTTTCAGAAGGGCTCAACATTAGTCTCCACACCATGGAGTGGAGAAGCACAGGACTCTGGAGTACAAAACCAGCTTCTCTCCCAGCACCTGAGGCAGTGCAGAAGGCAGTGGCTGCTGGAGGGCTCTGCTAACAAACACAGCCATGGGACAGGTAAAACTCACTGTCATCTAGCCACTAAAATGAGTGGATTTGCACCTTGGAACAACATTTTCCCAAGTTATCTGTAGCCTAAGGAAGGCCTTGCTCAATCAGTCAGACTAAAAGAAACTGTCTCTTAAAGAAAAGCATATATTCCAAAGCACAGTGCTACAGGAATAGAGCTTCCCACAAAAAAAGTTAATCCATGTACATAAAATGCAATGGATGCCCTAACTGAATATGCAGAATCAAGGAGTCTGAATTTTAAACTAAGAGGAAGACAAAAGGACTTGTGTCCTTCCACAAGCAACTCCCAAGAAAGGCACAAAATGTGCCATAGACAACAAAAGGTTAAGACCAAATTCCTTTTAGTTATGGAAATGGGAAAAAATTCGGTCCCTATATTCATCCAGTATAGAACTGAATTAATTTACCTACTCAAGCCTGCCAATTTTATGTTTTGACTATATGAGGAATGATTTCAAGTCTATCAGCTAGGAGTTTAATTTTAAAAAAATACAGGAAACTGTACTGGCATTTACCATTTTGTGCAAAGGCAGAGCTTCATGAATGAAGAACAGAAACAGAACAATCGTAGAACAGGGGACAGTAACTGTCTGCTCAAAGGCTCCCACTGATCCTGACAGATGCATAAGGACAACACAAGATGCTTGTACAGCAAGTTCTTCCTGCCATACTTTCCGCACCATTTGTTATCCCAATTGTGCGTAGTGCCTCTCTAGAGACAGACATCTGCATACCAAAATCCTTCCTGAACAAGCAAAAGTGTGATATAAAAGTTCTCAGTGAAATCTGGAGTCAAATCACAGCAGCCCCCAGGACTACAGTCAGATCTAAAAGCTGTTCTGCAGCCAGGCAGGGAGAGAGCACTATCCAAGTACTGCTCACCTCCCCAGAGCCCAGCAGGAATGATCCCAGGGTCCTTTTAACTCAGCTTTTCTGAAACACCAGGCACACATGGCCACAGAGTCATGAACCTCAGAATGTATCCAGCCAAAGCCTTCAGCCACCTAAACTTTACAGACACGTGAGGTTGCTGGGTTTTTTAAAGCTAAAAAGTAAATGTTATTAGGAATAACAACTTACCAGTGCTTCAACCAAGAGCAGCAATTTTGCTCACAGTGAGTAAATCAATTCCTCAACACATCTGTAGGGAAAATGGGATATTAAAACACTTGAATTAAAATAAATTAAAAAATAAGAGATCTAGACCTTAAGGTCTACAAAACCAAGCAATAACTTTTATTACAAAAGGCCTCATACAAAAAGAAAAAAACAAAAAACCCCAAGCATTCCCAGTTCACAGCATGTGCTACAGAAATATTTTTTTTAAAAAACTGAAGTATTACTAAGGAACCTGTTATTAAAGAATGGTAAAAATCCAAGAAATTCAGACCCAGTCCACAAAGTCATTGAGAAAAAAAACCCAAAAAAATATATTCTTTGAAGTTTTTCAAAAAGATCAATCAGGCATCAAGCAGAAACATGCTTAAGCAAACTGATTTGCCCTTCCCAACAGAAAATAAAATTATCTTTTTATTGAGAGGAGGTATCAGCTGGATGCAGGGCAATTATGTAAAACTTTTAGGTGGACCAAATTATCTATCTCAAAGTTACTCATGTATGGGCAAGGTCCAAATGTGGAAATCTGACTTTGAAAATGCCTATTGGTAATTGGCATCAATAAATTCTTAATCAGAGTTACCTCAAGCAAAGGTAGCAAGATTAAAGACTTGAAACTCTAAAACAACTCATGAACCCCCTTTTTACTGTAAATTCCAACTACATGAAATGAGCCATTCAAGTTTATCCTCTGACACATACAAGCACACCACTCCTCTTGTAATCTCTCAGAATCTACTTATATTGAAATATAGCCTCAAATACATAAAAATTAATGAACCTATCCATGGCAGCATACTGTGCAATCCTCTAAATTCTTCTATTTGACAGCTACTCAGATGTGTAGAAAGAAAGATGGGACAAACAAGATTGGAATTTCTTTGTTGCTATAAGTTACTTAAAACTCTTGTTATGGAAAAAGCCGTTAAAAAGGGAAATTACAAAAAAACATAGCAGCAGACTGGCAGAAGCATGTAGAATATCCTAATGCATGTTAAATTTAGAGATTTTAAAATGTATTAATGATATTTTAAAGTTAATTTGAATGTGCACAAGCAGCTGCTATTAAATGGAAGCACAGAACTTCTGTGAAGTGCCCATCCACCATTTTAGAAAAAACACAACATGGCTGCTGCACTCTAATCAGCCATGAGGCATCCTCCAACCATCCAAGGCATGAAAAATGAACCAGGGAAACAGAGTTACTTAGGCCCCTTGAATAATTTCACTTGAAAAAGGCCATTTAGAAACTACAATCTAATGTATGAAGACAGGTAAAGTTGATGACTGGAAGACTCTCAGTTTACAGCTCTCAGCCATTTTTTAATAATTCATGGCACAGCTACACATCCATCATTGCTTTCAAGTTGGTTCTTGTTTTCTTTAGTTCTAGAGCAAGCACACAGCTATGGTAGTTTGACAGAAACTTTAATGAGAGCATTTAATATGGCTGTCACCACAGAGCACCTTCCTCTAATGACTTCTATGAAGACTCCACCGGAGTTTTGTTCTTCTGACCTCAGCACACTCATGCCAAAGGAATCTTTTTTGTCAGAGTGGTATCACGCAGTAGTAGTGACACTTCTCTTCTTGGAAGGGAGTGGATGAACCAGACAATGAGTTTTGTAAAAATAGCACGAGGATGTTGATAATATATTACGTTTCATTCACATGAATTATTTTTTCACTGTTAGAAAATATACTCCTGTATTTTTAATTTTAACTTCCAAAACACATTCACTCTCAAACTACAGAGTAAATCACCAAAGCTACAGGTTTATGCCACGAGCCAGAAATCAGAGCTTGGCTGAAAAAAAATTAACCTTTCATTTTAACTGCTGTATTTCCAGTATTTAATGTCAGAATCTTTTAATCAGACTACTTGCTGTAATTGTTGTAGTCTGGGTGATTAAAAAAATCCATCCCCTATTTAAAAATAAACATGAATTTGCTTTTTTTAGGTAATCTAATAGCTGTGACTTATTTTTGTTTTAAAATACAGACACTTGAAGTATAGTACAGCCTACGCCACACAAAACATGCCTGGCCTCACAGGTCCATGGCTCCTTCCCCCAAAGATGGGCACTAACCATCACACAGTGCATCTCCTCTTACAGCACGAGGTGAGGTCAGACACCCAAAAGCTACCACCTGCTATCACATTTTCTCTTTTATTTATTAATTAATGAAGTACTTTGGCAAAGACGATGTGTATGACCACACCAATGTTCTTCCATGTACCCTGTCAATGCTACCAAAATGTATTCTATGAGAACACTTAATAGGGGTTCATATCCCCACAGAGGAACAGCTTCCTCTACTGAAAAGGTGTGAACTCAACAACTCAACATGAGATTCTCCTGGCCCACCTCAATCCTCACGAGCACGCTGTAGCACAGCCATGAACTCAGAACTTCCCTCCAGTCCTAGTGGTGTGCACCTAACCCCTACTCAACCTCGCTGAAGAGGTAAAGCCGTGGGTAGATGAAAACAAGTTGTTCTTGCAAGAAGAGGCAGCTCCAAAGAGCTCACAGAAGGGACAGTTAAAGGTGCTGCTATTGTCATGTCTATTCAGCACAATCAGCACCAGGACAATACTGGAAGGATGCAAGGCCATTAAGATCATAGGGCTCAATTTCATAGTTATCATAAAATGCTCTGGTCAGTCAAGATCTGCTCTCAAGCACTGTGGGTTTTTTTAATTTATTTTTACTTTTCTACTTTTTTTTTTTTTTTAAAGAGCAGGTCAGTTAGAAACTGCAGATTCAGACAGCTCAGAATTTATTACCAGGAATGTAAGTTGAGTCTGACAGGTTCAATCCCATGACTTTTATCAGACTTTTGTGTGACCCAGGCTGGTCTTGCCTTTATCGTAACAACTGTGCAGTATCTGTGATTTTTAACCCTCTAAATTTAAAATTTACATGGGACTTTATATATGCCCTGTCGTTCTTAAGGTATGAGATCATTTCTAACACAAAGTTCTAGTTCTCACACTTCCCATCAGAGAGTCCCACGATGAAGTTGCAGGAACACACTGACATTAGCACCTTGCTTGTTAGCTGTGCTTGCGGCAGGACATCCGTGACGGTGGCACATGTCCAAAATCTATAAATATAATTTGAACTCTACCTTGCACATCAGCAGTGACTCACGGCAGATAAAGGTTTATTACAACCTGAAGAGACATTTTTGTAAAGCTCATGGAAAATTGTGTACAATCTCTTTTCTATGAACAGACTGAAGGCTTCATCCAAGCCAAAAAAAACCCAGCTGCACTCAGGTGGGTGGGGGTTCACAATTGTATTCTTTGGTTATCATGATGAATTACATAACTTGAAAAAATAATCATCAGAAGTATTTTTGGGAATCCTGATACGTGTCCTCATGAAGACGCCTTACGCTTTGAGGTCCTGAGTATGCACCGAAGTACATGAGCACGGGAAGCTGTGAAAAGGAACCAGTTAAGACAGGCAAACAGGATCCCCCACTTTTAATTACAGAGTGGTGAAAGCCTGACTCAAAGGCAATGTTACTCTGATGCTAAATGCAGAATCTGAAGTGTAAAAACAAAAAGTAAACATTAAGAAGTCGCTTTGTTTAAACTCCAAGGAGGAGAGAAAGATACCTCATAACAACTGGGTACCACTTTAGACTTTTAGAATGAAATTTACACCAAAACCAGAATTTTTGAGTTTATTGTATAAACAATTTCTTGAAAAGGAAAAGCTTATGAGCGTTCCTTGCTAATGAACCAATACCTTGAACTAAGGAAAAGCGTTCCTGAAGTTTGGTTAGACAATATCCTTAGGAGATGACAATCCTTTGGTTTCACCACATGTCAACATGGTGACTGCAGATGGCTAAAAAGTTGTACTTGTGAATGACCATAAGTCTTCAAGGATGAAGGAGACATTATAACATTGCTGTAGTACGTACACACTAACAATTCCCAAATGCACTAAGCTTGAAAGAAAAAAAATTCAACAAGGTAAAACACTGAAACTTAAATGTTTAATGTTTATTTTGAAAAAAAAATTGTTTCCAGGATAATTAAAGAACACAAAAAAACACAAACAAAACCATACAACACAGTGCAACGTACCTGGCACGCACAAATACAGGATTTTGTTCAAGGTGTTTTGTCCAACCAGTCATCTGAATCTTTGGAAGAACAATATCCAGCAATAGCCCTTAAAGGAAAAAAACAACAAAACCAGGTTTGTCTAAAAACAAGGTGCAAACAAGCTCTTTAAGTCGGAACATCCTTGACTTACAAACTGTCTGAAAACACGTAAAGGAAATGTCTTTGAGTAAACGCAAGTTTTGCCAACAGTACAAAATCAATAATCTATCATTGTTAAGCATTAGCCTCCGGCTCCCCAAAAACAAGAAACAGGCTCCAAAAATCTCCTTCTCTATGAATCCCTGAAGTATTGAGTTACTACTTTCATATACAAATTCTACAATTTCCCCAAACATCAATGCAACTAACTCATTAAGTAAAAAACCTAAATCACCCTCGAAGTTTCATGCAGGTTTTTGCTGGTGAAACTGGACATACAGAACTTGAGTTTATATGCAAATACTTTCCTTTTCCATTGTTTATTATAAAAATAAACAACCCACTTATAAACAGCCTTAGTTAGCTGAAATTTATACCAAGCAGCACATAAATGTGACATTACATGAGAACAGTCTACCTGTAACTGCAAAGAAAAGCTTTTTAGAAGTCGAGACAATTTACAAAATGCGCCCCTCCATATAAAAATGAGGGGTTTTTCCTTCCCATCTGCACAGTAGCAAAAAGGCAAATTCCAGTTTTGAAAAAAGTAACAAGGAAATGAACGTATTAACACAATGTACAACCATTCTTACCTAAGAAAAATAAGGCATGAACGAATCCTCTGGAAGCCAGTCAGGAAATAAGGTTCTGTTCACCAAATTCTACCTGAAAAAACAAAGTATGGAAATTTTTATTATTTTGCTTTAGAAAAGCAACATAAGTCATAAGCCTGAAATCTATCAGTCTTTAGATAATTATTAAGTCAGGAAAAACTTATGATCACAGTAACTATATTTTGAACTGAACTCTAAAAATAAAAGTATGAGTGGCTGTACATTCCTGGCTGAAGAAAAACCCACTGGAGATGAGTGACTGACATACAACACATATGATCTGTGTTTTTCATGAATAACTGCAGTCTGCTCTTCTGTCTCCCATTACTGCAATTTTGAAAGACTTAAAGCTAAAATGCCAATTTAATTTTTTTTTACTGAGTAATTTATCACACAATATCCCTCACCCCTTTCAGTTTTTTTTCCACATTAAAGTGTTTAGAAGTAGGCTATGCAAAATTAAATAAAACCTCTACTGATAGCAAGGTTATTTTAAAATGGCTTCTGTCATCAGCTTCTCTGAATTTTAAGTCCTAAGTTACTTCATCTCCCAAAAAACCCATCTTCTTTGCCCTTTAGAATTCAGTTTTAAAGCGTTCAGCTTCCTTAACCTTTAATCAGATCTCAAACTATGCTCTTTTAACACAAGGAACACCGTATTTTTACTCCCTCTAGCCAACTTTTCTAGCCTTTTGTGAAAACCCTTAACATTTTATTTTACAGCAATTATATTTATCACCAGCACTACTTCATACTCTAGAAGCGTAGACTCATTCTGTAAACACACAATTTTAAAAAACACTTTAATGCTGGGTTAAAAGGTGTAAAAATTCAAACCCCTATACCTTAAATATCGAAAACCTGCCGCAGAACTATTAAATAAAACACATTACAAATTACAAGTAATTTCTTTTCTGGACAATTATCTAGCATTTTATTTTCAGCTGTTGAAAGAAACCAGTCAAAACTACTTAAAAATTATCCTCTAATATACTCAAGACAAACCCAGGAGACACCCACCTAAAGCTAGAACTTTCTTTAGGGCAAAGTGTGTATGCCAGAACCTGTTCTACACTGCAGAACTGTTGCTGGGGTTATAAAACCACCATAATCCAAATCTAAAATAAAGACACTGAACACTTTGCATAAAGGTGACAGAAGTCCAACGGTTGCTCAAACTTGTATTTCTATTTCCAAAAAAAGAGCTAACTTCAATTGTTGCAATGACAGATTCTTATTTGCAGAAGTACCGAAAAATGTAGATTTACCTCCAACTGCAGTATTTAAAATCTGTACAGTTTTATAACCTTGCACAAGCACAAACCATTAAAATCCAACAAATATGGCTATACACAACCTCCAATTAAAACTTAAGTTTTTAATATTTACCTACTGCTCTGCTAGAGAGACTTTTTATATATTTAGAATTACATTTTTACCCGTAAATTGGTAATTGCTGAACGCGAGCCAATCCAAAACAAACGCCAGCCATTACATTTAAACTTGAATTTTTAGAAAGTCTTCCAATAGGTGTTGTACAACTTCTAAATTACCAGAACACCGAAACGACGATTAAAATGTTTTGTAAAGAGAAGTAACTGTGAGGTCTCTGAATAACCTATAAACTGAATAATAAAAACAAACCTGATACTCATTAAATGTTTTTTAAAAGCTTTACATGTCAGACGAAAACTCATCCGTTTCCTTAATTTAACTCTCTTTTCTTTTTGTAGCGTCGTCTAAATCACAACTGTAGTATTTTGCCAACTTTAAACTGCAGACTTGGCATGACCGAGCTTTGTTTTTCTCCAGCTTTTAAGTTTCTACATTGCCGTTTTAATTGCAGAATCAAATCTGCACGTAATTCTTACGAGTTTTCTTTTAAACTTCAGCACCTGAATTGCTGTTTCTCCAGTGAAGCCAATTTTTCTCTATTGTTTCATAAAGTACCAATCTGTCTCATCCGCAACCTGTTTCTCTCTTACTGGTTTACAAAGAGTTAAAAGCCAACACCCCAAAAAAAAAAAAAAAAAAATCACTCCAAGTTTTATTTTTAAGAGAAAAGGACATGGCGTCTTTGTTCTTAGAAACTACGAAAACATATCCCCATCCGATCAGCAACGGGCAAGAAACGCTCTTTACACAGACACGGAGCTAAACATTTCAGTGATGCTGTCGTACAGCATTCACCTCTCCCCCCTCCCTCCACTGCTGCATTGGAGTTCCACACCGGTTTGCAGATACCCCCCTTGCACGCTGCGCTGGGGGGAACCGCTCTGCAGCCCCCCTGTGCTCGGTGCTGCACAGGGGAGCC
>VYXF01012755.1:1121270-1143304 GCA_013397295.1 Polioptila caerulea | reverse complement strand
TGACAGCTCTCTCCTGAGCTGAGTCCTGGAAAAACCTCAAGAAGTGGCCAGTTTAAAAGAACCAGTTCCCATTATTTTGAGCCAAGAGATGTATTTTCTTTCAAAACACAGAGAAAAGCTGACCTTGTGTATAGGATAGCAGGGGACATCTACTACTTGTAGACAGTGGGATAAGGCATTACCATCTTCAGAGAAGATGGTATGTTACCCACATAAAGGTGCCACAGCATGGGAATCTCCAGTCAAGGAATCAGGGATGGTACAAAAGACTCAATGCAGCTTCTCACTGAAAAGGGGCAAAAGGCCTTTTTTTTCCCTCTCACAAGAAGAATTACTGAAGTTCTGGTCTATGGAGACTATGGATAGCAGAAAGCCTGTTATGCAACTTCATTCCCATTTAGATTCCTGCAAAGGCCAATCCCTTTGCTCTCAGTGGAACTTCTCACATATAACCGTATCTAAAGGTGCTTGCTCCGACAGAACCCAGATGCTGTCCTCCTTGGAAAACCACCAGCAGTCAAAAAAGGGGGAAGGATGATGGATCCAGATGAAAGCAGGGTGCAGCAACAGCACTTCTCCTTATGTCAGCATTTTCAGCTGATCCTGTGTGGCAAAACTTCACAGCAAGGGCCAAGATTAGAAATTCCAGGTACATTTTCCAGCGTTTCTCTAATTTCTTCCCAAAACACAAGTATGTTTCTAGAATATATGCGTGATCACTTGCAATAACCCCATGAAAGGGAAAAAAGAGATCAGGGACTCTAGACATAATTGTGTCTTGTAAGGGTAGTGTGATTCCAGCAAGGAGAGTTTAGGATTGTACCTGAACAAGACCTAACCTGTGTGCTCAGACTGTTATCTAATTTTCTCTAACTATACCAGACTGTCTAGTGTAATAGTCTGTTCCTCTAAAAAAAATCCAAAAAACAGGAATTAAAAAAAGAAAAAGAAAAAACTCAAACCCCTATGTACATTTCTAGACAAATTTGGAAGTCCCTTACTCTGCCACTGCTACATGTAACTAAAAAAATTACTCAAAGTCTAATATCTTAATTAAATATGTGCAGCACTGCTCTTTTGCTTCCTGGGCACCAAGACCTGAAGCAGCTCAAAAAAACTTGACATGAGTATCCACGACTTGCTCCGTTCCTGGGCCCTGAGCGAGTTGCATGGAGGTGAACACAAGTACAGTCACCCTCTGCAGAGCCATGGCTCCCCTCACACAGTGTTGCTGTTCCTTACCAGGCACAGACTCTTTGCATTCTTCTTCCTAATGAACCAGTGGAACAAAATTCTCATTCCTACTGCCTCTGCAATTACTCCATTTTCTTCCTCCTAAATCCAGCATTTTTACACTGCAATTTTCCTCTATAAAGTTCATTCCTTCTCTTTCAGATGACACACTTCTCTTCCTTTGTGTATCATTGGACCAAACACTTTGGCCATGTTTTATGAACCACAAGTCTGAAAATAATGACACAAGTTAATGTTACCATTACTAATTTGGGAACTATTTTCTGAGATTGTGTCTGTAATTCCAGATGGAGGCACAGAACCTGACTTTCTGGTACTCTATTTTCTTCTAGAACCTTTCTTCCTTCCCCCAGCCCCATGTTATTATCCCTTAGGGACAACATCCAAAGGCACACTGTGATCCCACAGGGCAGTGTCTCTTCCCCACCTGTCCCAAGCTGCCCTCTGTACCAGAGGACACCAAAAGATTGATGAAGCAGTTTTTTCTTTGTTATACTGCATAGCCCAGAAATCTTTGGAGACACAAATATAATGGAAGGCCAAGTATTGGACAAAACGGTTGGAAAGGCAAATATTGGACAAAATGGTTGAGTGTTGTATCTGGCTTTTGAAGTAGGAAACAGGAGTCTGAACAAGACTTACAGGTGTCACCAAAGTTTTCTTCAACCAAAACTCTCACTTTTCAGAAGAAATCAATGCAAATTTCCTAGGCTCTAGGCCAAACAGAATAGTTTGGATTACTTGGATGGAGAATATGCAAACAGGATATGGAATGCCCTTTGAGCACAGCGAGCTGTTTGCAGGAGGCATTTAACTTCCTGTGAACTGGGTGTTTACAGAAGTTGTCACTTTGTCCTGAATCAAGCAGGGGCTCTATTTTCAGATTTTGTATGTAACCTGTAACATGTTGGTCAAACAAATAATCTACTTTTTTTTTTTTTACCCGCTTCTGTTTCCTTCCTCAGTAATTCATTCAAAATCACAGTAACAGCTCAGGTAGATATAAATTCACCTTCTAAGCATAGAACCGCATTCCCTGTGTGACTGGTGAAGATGATTATGGTGTATTGATCTCAGCTAAAGCTTTTTGCTACTGTCACAAGACAAGCAATAAACCCAGCAGCAGCAGCAAGGATAAAACTCAAGTTCTAGCAATGAACTCGTGCTGTTCATTCTGCTCCAAGTCTGGAACTGGAACTGAATTCCAGAGTTTTGCTCCAGCCGGTAATGAATAATTGCAAACACATCAACACACATAAAGAGAACTTTTACATATGCCCTTTTTGTTCCTAGGCTTTAACACCGAAAACTGAGATTATGTTAATATGGGGGGTTTGCTGGCACTTCTATGGGGCTCATGTTCAGAATGATGAACCTTGTGAGCAGCAAGAAAAAGATTTACTACCAGGAATAATTAGAAACAAATTCTTATCAGTGTTATAAACATATGGTAAAGAAAAAAATCGTTCAGTCTAAGCCAAACCCCAGTGTTTTCTCCATTTATTCAAAATGAAGCAATTTTAACCAAGATTCATCTCTTTCTATTCCAGCTTTCAATGAAAAATAAGATCTTAGTAAAAAAGCATAAAGACAAAATGGAAGTCAGAAATGGATTCAAGTATTTTGTGGGATTTAATAGTCTCTCCTAAGCAAAATTTTAACTTGTTGGTCTCAATGTATCACAGAGTCAGTATTGTTACTGTACTCGTGGTCTTGTGGCCTGAGCTCAAGTTTTAGATCTAAGAGCTCCTTAACAACCGACACACCTCGGTGTTTCAGTTTTGCATGAGTTCCTGTACACAATAAAGCAAATAACAGACCAGGGACTATTGTCTAGTGAGAGGATTAATTATTATGCTTTGTATTAATTCCACTAGGGAATATACACACATTTTTCTTGGGAAATCAAATCCACTTTTCTTAAGGAGGTTTGAGACTTGAAGCTCTTCGTTTTTATTACAGATCATCTTCAAACTAACCCTTGTTGCAATCTTATCTGGATGTAAGAAATAGAGACAACCTCAGTCAAGGTATTTATGCTGTATTTGGTCAATGTCTAACACACAGCTGTTGCCTTAAATGTCAGCCTTAGAGGTATAAGAAAAGTCAGAAAGATGCAGCAGTCCTTATTTTGGTGAAATCTTATGAGAGTTTAAAACTCTAGACTGTTTCAAACTTAAATAATGTGGGTGATTGGATATTAATATGTTTAATTGCTTCTTGAAGTAAACCACTGGAGCTTGGAACAACAAATCTGTTACTTCACCCCCTTTTTCAGCCCCTGCTTCTTCTATGCAATGTTCTGTTTTTTCAAGGTCACCTTCTAGGTAACAAACTATTCTGCTTGGCTTGGAAAACTTTATAAGAGGACGGGGACATGGTTGAAACTGGTTCATGGTTTCATGGTTGAAAGAAAAATACTGACCATTTTACCTGTCTCCACTTAGACACCGTAATTTATAAAAGTGTTAACAAGGCATTACATGAAAAAATCATGATGCAACTCTGCTTACTGCTGACATCACCTTTGAAAGCAAATCAGAAACGAAAGTGCACCTTCCCAGGGACTGTATTGCCAGAGTTAGAGCACGCCAAGGCAGGTGCTGTGACCTGGCTGACACACTTGAACTGCTCTGCACTGATCAAGTTCCCTGCCTGGAAACTTGCAGGACTGGAACCATACAAGGATTAGACGTGGTGATAGGGTTTAAAATCACTTTCAAAGGTAGAAGCTGAGAGCAGTGTTCTTTATCTCACCATTCCAGCCGGAAAGAGAGTCTGCAGAGTCACAGGGGTGTTTTGTGGTCATTGTTTTATCAAGAGTTTGTTTAAAAAAAAACATCAGCACAATTAAGGGAGCCTAATCCCATCTTACATTTCAAAACAGATGTTGTTCTCTAATTTTCCAATGTTTTGGAATTGTTACATAAAGAGTCAGAGCATTTTATAACTTTTAAGCTAAATCTTCAGAATATCTGGATTTTAAATGTAGATACAAAATTGTGTTTTTAGAAAATACAGACAATGAAATTGATTTTTTTTTGTGAGTTCAGCTCATTGGAAATTCTAGCTAAATCTAAAGCTCATTTTCCAAAGGCATTTACCTGACCATCCTTGAAACTTATTTCCTGCAAACAAAAGCCAGTAAAGCTTGATTGCTTAAGTGTTTGAGGAATACAATCAGAAAAGGGAAAACAGGCTTAGCACAAATATGTGTTTACACGTCAAAATCAAGGCCAAAAAAAAAAAAAATTCCAACAACACTCTCCATTTGAGTTCTAGTGGAGACTTTGGAAAATTATGATGATAACAACAACTATATTTTCTTGGTAAATCTCCTTGGAGTTTTGGAGGCAACGGGTTTCATGCAGGCCTTGCGAACATGAAGAATTTCACTCAGATTGAACAAGATAAATTACAGCGACTCTAGAATGAAAAGAAAAACAGCCCAGGCCTCCAAAACCACAAGTATAGAACTGCGATTTTTATTTCAAGCAAGTTTCAAGCCTGTTTCCATAACGATCTTCATTCTCGTCTCTCGTGTGCAGGTAGCACCGTAGGGCATTTATTGATTGCTATATAAAAGTTGACAAAATGATGCATTATTCAGTAAATTGCCACATGCAGGGAAAAGAAACAGTATCTTTTTTTTCCTGAAATTCACAAGCGCAAACGTTTTTATTTCATAGACAGTGTGACAAAGCACTGAATCACCCTGTTGTAATGCACCATATATATAAAAGACCTCTTATGTAGTAGTTCAAAACAAACTTCTTCATGTTTGTCAATATTTGCTAGACATGGAGTCCAATCAATTTTTGCTGTAGTGATGCACTGACACACTTGGATTAGAATGACACCTGAACAGAACAGCTCTTGTGTCAGGCTGATGTTTCCCTTGAGCTTTTATATTTTCTTCCTACAGTCAATTCATTACAAACTGGCTCCTGCCAGAGCTTTACCCAACTCAGAGAGCTCATCAGCCCAGGGACTAGAAACTCCGGAATTACCAGCTTTAACTGTTGCAGACAAGAGATTTTCACACTGAAACAAATCCTCCCCCTCTCTCTGACCAAGATGTTAAGGGTGACAATCTTAGCTTAAAACCATTCTTAGTGCTCTTTTTTTTTTTAATAGTCAAAGTTTTGTATTAGGTTGTGAGCTGTGACAAAACGTAAGCAGCCCTAGAAAACACTGTTGGTACAATCCTGTCACAAAATTAGGTCAATGGCTTTTAGTGCAATTAAAGCAGCAGAGCAAACACAAGACATCTTGGCTGAGACATGCACTGTGCTTGATCACCACCTGAAAAATCTGACTGCCACCTTCATTGCCATTTCACCCAGAGGAAGATCCCAACAAGGCTCTACGTGCCCAAAACAAGATTTTGTTCAAGATTTTATCACGCATCTAACCAGAATCTATAATCTTTCTCTACAAATCTGTTTTAAGTGTAGAAACATTTACTTTAATGACAAAAGCAGAGATTTTGATCTCTTCTTGTTACTCCAAACACATGGGACATAAGTTATGTGCCTGTGCCTTTAATTCAGGGCTAAGTAATGACATTTAGGCCTGTGGAATCACTCCAGTATTTTCTTGGTGTCTACACTGAATGTTGTCCTAAGGATTTGGAAGCACATGAAGTGAATTTAGGGATGAACATGTAGGGGAGTACTTGGAAAATGCAACTGAAATGAACTAATCCAGTGTGTAGAAGGGGAAGAAAAGCTGAAGCACAGGTCTAAATTTCAAGAGTAAGAGCAAGCATGTTGTAGCTTTGCACATAGAGATAGAACTGCATCACCATTCCTTTAATTTTCCCCAACACTTCTTCTTTCATATTTTTATTAATAGTGGCAAAAGATAGAATATAAATTGTGCTACCTCACCTCTTATTCCTCTCCTTCAGTACGCCTTTGAGACCTTTCCATAAAACAGAATATTGACTATGAAGAGACCAAACATTAGACAGAAGTAAAAGCAAATAGGTCAAAATAAAATGGTTTTAATTGAGAAACTATCTCAGATTTTCTTGTAACGAGCCACACATGCTACTGGTATTAAACAGTACATTTGAATACTCCAACCTAGGGTGTAAGACAAAGGAAACCATAGAGCACTTTGGGGAAAAAATGTGTGGGGAGCATACGTGTAGGAGCTAAAGCCAAATGCTTGAATAATTTACAATCATAACATGCACGAAAATGAAACACTGTGACTTTAATAACTAGCTTTTTTTTTTTCTTCCCTTTAACTCCAATTATTAGGCTATTGTGCTCCAGGCTAGCATATCAGGTGCTGATAATGAACATTCAGGCACAGAACTTCTGCTGCACAAACGAAAACTGTTCTGCTCAAAAGATTAATAAAGGATTATCTTCTTGTATATACATATATATACACACACACTGAACAGAATGAAAATTGTAACCAAAATTGGAATGTTGAAGCCAACTCAAGTGCTGTTAATAATGTGGAATTAAGTTTAGGAGAAAACATAACCCAATTAAGAGATTCCAAAAGGCACATTAGTATATGCTGGAAAAGCGATTTTTATATATGGGAACTATCTTATGTTTATATTATCACTATAATGCACAGGCTTAGACAAACAAACCAAGGATATGCATGAACATCACACTAGAGCTCTTCACTACATTTACTGCTGGTGATCAGTGCACTGCACCCAGGTTATGTTTGAACTGCAGATGGAATGTAACCTTAGCGAGTAAAAAAGGGCAATCAAGAAAATAATGGTCGTCAGGTGGAAAAGAGGCTTTTTAGTAATAAAGGAATCACCATCTCAAAGAAATCTTCGCAGGTGACAAGCTTGAAAAGGAACCTTTAGACCCAGAGCGAGGAGATCAAAGACCTTGCAAAATTCAGCTGCACATAACACGGAGGAGTCTTAAATATGACTAATACTCCTTACAAACCTAGATGGGATTTGAATACTATGACTGGAAGTTTTCAAGTCTTTTGGGAACAGCTGAAATAACGATGGCTGCTTTTCTGGGAGTCAGCAGCCCCACACCCAAGTGTGCTGCAGCATTCCCAATCCCACACCATATTCCCACAGAGGCTGCAACATTTCCGAGCTACACTTTACGGATCGGTCAGCTGGCAATGAGATGCTCATTGATGGGTCAGCAAGGAGAATGAACAGAGATCCTCTGCACCCATTTTGTAGTTCTTCCTTTAGCAGATGCACTGATTCAACTCTACAACGTGCAGCCTTACCCAAAGAGCAGAACCTCTAGAACAGAAATTTGTTGAAACTGAACATCAGATCAAAAGCTCCAGGCCTTAAGGACACAATTTCATGAGCTCTGCCTCCTTAAGAAGCCAGGAAAAAAATACAGCTACATGAAAAATAAATGAGCAGCTTTTCCTGACTCGGAAACCAGAAAATAATGACATGAAACCAAAATCAAATGCAGCACTATCAGTTGTATTCCCAAATGCCAGCATTAATTCTCCCTCTTCCAGCTCCCAGAGACTTGTTAAACAAATGAGCCTTATAATGCATTTTGCAAGTGAAAGGTCTCAGAGTGGTAAAAAGCCAACTCCCATACCAAAGGCCCTTAATGAAAATGCTGCAGCTTATTCCAGTTCTGCACGGAAGGGCATCAGCCTGAGCTCACTCCTGTCACGATTCCTATTTTCTCCTTTGATCAAAAGAACGCAGTTCTGCAGCACTAGGAACAGTCTGGGCTTTTAGATCAAAACTAGTATCTCAATACCTGGAAGTCAAGTCAGCTCGTGTAAATCACAAAAGGCCGGTTTTGTGTGTGCACAGACCAGTCAGACTTTTTTTGTAGCAGAAAAAATCCTCTATTTAAAACATGCCTGATGTACATTTTCCCTGCACACCTGGGCTGGGTGTACAGCCACGCTGTAACCCTGGTTATCCTCCCTACACCCTTCATGGCATTTTTTGAACCATATACACCTCTAAGATTTTTCTGTCTCCTGGAGAGAGACCTGATTTTGCTTGCACTGTGATACCCTCAGGAAAACTTTTCCCTGGTTTTCCCTGCTTGCCATTACTTTTTTTCCTTCCAGTTTTAAAAGAAACGAAAGCCTTTGGACTGAACGAGGGCGAAGGCGGGACGAAGCCTCTTGCTTCAAACCAAGGAGAAAAGCCTTAAAATCCAAACTGCACGAACACAACATGTCTCCTGCCGCTGCATTAATGCCGCCTCACGAAATGGCGCCTGCCTCTGCAGACAGCTGCCTCAAAACGCCCACTGCTCCTCGGGAAAACAGAAACGCAACTTCTTCGCTTTTTTTCCCCGCAAACCTTTTATTTTTCTCTCATTCACATTCAGCCCCTCGGAGAGCCCCCCGCAAAGCCGCAAGCTGACGGGGAGAGTTCTCCTTCACAAAACGACCTCTCCCCTCCGCTTTCGGAGCCCCCCCCGGGCCTGCTCCCCACGCGGCGCGCGTGTGTGGGGCCCTGGGCTCCAGCCCCTGCACACTGGAAATAAACGAGCCGATTCAGCCGCTATCGCCACGATCTTGCCTTTCCAGAATTTTCTCCCTCCGCTTCCCAAATATAAAAGGACTTTTTGTGGTGAACACGGAGCGGGAGCGGTGACGGGCTCGGCGCAGGGCGCCATGTGGTATTTGGTTTCTCTGGAGTACATGTTTTTATAATGAAGGGGGAAGGGAAGGAAGGGAGCTGCTCCTACCAGCATGCCAATAATCTGTTGCAAAGGGCTGGAGCGCTCAGAGCCAATTAGTGCTCGGGTTAACCATTTAACTGCGGAATCACAGCCAACCCCGGGCACGCAGTCCGCAGGATTCACACAGAAAAGACGGTGTGGGCTCCCAGGGCATCGTATTCATACAGATTTTGTTACGGATTCATTTTTCCCCTATATTTTAATAATACTTTCGATAGACAAACTGGCTACTGAAGCTCCCTTAGATCACAGCATGCAAAGGTGGGACAGCTATATCCTGCACACGTACACCGCACAGTTTTAATAGAAGCTGGAGGTGTTTCAGGATCAGTGGAACCATAAAAGTCACCCACAGGAGGTGCATTTCCGATACGGATATCAGGTCCCTGCCACAGGAACAGCAAATCCATGCTGTCCATGGCGGGCTGGGAAGGGTCAGAGCGCTGCTTCACCAAAGAACGGATGTGTCACTGCAACATCTCCCAGCGAGGCTGCTGTGCGTGCAAAAGCACCGTAAGGTGGGACAAGCTCTAGCAAAACAATGGCAGAGTCTGTCTCCCTCTAAATGGGATGTCTCCATCATCCAGACAGCATTACCCCGCACCAGTCTTGTTTTTTCAATCCCTTAACCACATCAGAACACGACAGAAACAAAAAAGAAAAGTTATTTTTATATTCTGCAGTATAGTTCGTTATAAACCTTCAAAGCCTGAGGCAGGCCAGCTCGTGGCTTGTTGCGTGCCTCTGAACAAGCCAGGGAAGAAGACGCACAGGGAATTCTCAGCCCCGATCTTTTCCTCTGGGGGCAAGTCTGAACATTGCCAGAGAGCACAGACAAATTAGTCCTAATGCACAGCAACAGTATGCACTGGCCCAGCGGGTCAGTAAACCTATTTTTGTCCTCCTTTTTTATCCCATGACGTACCAGCGAATGTTGGATCAGACTCCCAGGGATGCCAGGAGGACCAGCAGAGTTTGTACAGCTCAGCGAAGTGCCCAGGGTGCCAAAAGCAGCCTCTGCACCCCAGCTCAGCAGCCCTGGCAAGAAGCAGACTTTACTTGCTTGGGAGGGGCCGCAGCAGCGCTGCAGGTCTGCTCCCACCCCAAGCAAGCTCTGCAGTGCACCTGAAAAGCACATTCGAACATCTCTACCTTCCCTAAAAGATGAAATCAAATTTCCCTGGTCGCCATGGAGAAAGTCCAGTGCCCGGAAAGTTGCAGGCTGCCTCGTCTGAAGTGCTGTACCAAGGCTGACACTGTAACACATTTCACTTTTAAGCTCTAGGAAGGATTCTGGCTAAAGTATAACTTTACATTCAAATCAAAAACATTGGGGACTAGGGGGAGGAAACATGTGGGTAAGAAACTAGCAGATTTTTTAGGCACGTGAGCTCTCAGAGCACGGGCAATACAAAAGCTCTCTTGTTCCTGCTGCCTCCCACAGCTGCATTCACTAAATATATCCAGGGCTGAGAGCTGCATTTCTCCACCCCTTCCTCAGCCCAATGGCGTTTGCACAATCACCCAGGTCCCTTGGGACAGGCAGTGAGGCAGCAGCGATGCCCTAGTTACAGACGGCATGAAGGACACGAGTCTGCAACAGGGTGGAAGTGTTACATCCACACCTTTTTTTGGAAAGGGAGTCCATGCAGCTGATCCATATTTAACTTAAACCCAGGGTGGTTTGTTCTCTATGACACACCCTATTTGTATGACAGAATCCGTTACTGGAATTTATTCCCATCAGATGATTTTCAGTAGTCTATGGAGAGAAAAAAAATCAGAAAAATAGCCATCTCTATAAAAAAATAATTCACTGAATCCACCTCCTGGCAGATGTCGAGGAGAGCAATGGTCTTGGGGACTGGCTGTCCCCCAGAGAGTTTTGCCTCCCATCAAGTCTCGGTGGTGTATTGACTAATCATACATTCATTTGGGGCAGGGAAGGAAGAGACGACTGAATTTCCACAGGACTGAGGCACTCCCACATTCTGCTCCTCACATCTCTTCCACCCACACTTTGCATCCTTTACCCTCAAGGACACATCCTTTGGCCCGGCACAACAAAACCTTGGTCCCAAATGCAGTCTTGAGACACTGCTGCAGTCACAGCAACAGAAGGAAGAGCTGCCCCTTCTCAAATAGTGAATTCTATAGTAGATCAAATTGTGGCAGAAAAAAAAAGTCATCTTGGTGTTTTTCCTCACTTTCAAGCTGTGAACCAGCAGGCATTTTGACCCTCCTGGTCTCTGCTTCTTCCTTTCCTCACAGTTCCCCGTTTCTTCAACACCTCCAGTTCCACTAGCAGCGAAGTGAATTTGACAGAATCTGGTCAATTTTTCAAGCTTTCTCATTTTAAGAAGTCAGTGGGAGCACACTATCTTGCAATCAAACCTCACAGGAGGGAGAATTAAATATCTCATGCATGACCTTAATCCATAAGATTCTGCAGATAGTTTCTCTTGTAATCTCAATACTCGGAGTTTATTACGCATTCAAAACGTATCTGTAGCCTCAGAACATTTTGCAACAAAAGAAACTCAAATTCATTTTGATATAATTATGCAGTCACACCAGTCACATGCTTGCTATGGAATAAATATAAATACTGGGCTTTTGGGAATCACTTGAAGACTTACAGTGTAAAGAAAAAAAAAACAAAAACAAACCAAAAAACACAACTAAGAATGAAACCATCTATTATCTATGGAAAAAAAGATCAGGTTTAGATATCAAATTGCAGTCCAGAAAAATGGCACAATTATGTATGAAGTCTTTAATATATTTTTTTTCAATCTGCAAAACATGAAAGAACTGAAACTGATACTTAAGCATCTCCATAAAGTAAGGACCTAATTTCCTAAAGTAGAAATATCATTTAAGGCATTTAAAAACCTTTGAAATCAGATAATTCATTCACAAAATGGCCACGGGTCCCTAAGCTTAAATCGCTGAAAGCTAGAAAAGTTAGAAAACTGCGCTTTGGGTTTTTGCGTGTTTCTACCACATTTTTTTCTTTCTCTGCTTTTCTTGCTTTCCTGAAACAAAATTACCTCAAACGCTGTTTTAATTTTGTCGCTGGAAATTGCCTCTTTTAATTAGGGCCGTTGTTGTTCAAGAGCCACACCCCGCTGCACTGGTGGCGCTGGAAACCAGCCTGGCTCCCTCGGGACCGGCTGGGGGTTTGCCTGCTCTGATCTCCTCAGGTCTTCAGGATCCTATGGATTTTGGACCATACGTGGGAAGATGTAGTCCCATCTCTGTGCTTTTAAGAAGGGAATACAAAACGTGAAACCAAATGTCAAACCTGAGCCTCAGAGAAGCCACAGGAGCGTGAGTTACCGTCAAGAGCACTGCAGTTCTAAAAGCAAACAAAGACGTAAAGGGTTGGGATGGAAGATTTCATTCCTCAGAGAAAGCAGTGACTCACCCACATTCCTAACTGCACAAACAAGGGAGGCAAACCCTCCTCTGGCAGATAGGATCCTCCACATCCTCCTGTGCGGAGCAAATCCCAAGCAAAGGCGGCTGCGGTCGTGTGTTATAGCAGACACAGCGCAGCGCAGATGCATTTTGGAAAGGGATCCTCTTTTGCACACCTCTGTGTTTATGTGCCTTCTTGAAAAAATAAAGAGTTCTCAAGTACTGCTTTTCACTTCTGAAAACACATTGAAAAGGAAAAGGGCTACTACTAACAACGGGGTTTTAAGAGCCAAACCGATCTTTTCTTAGATACCTTTTTTTTAATACTAAGAGGCAGTAGTTTACTTTAAAAAAATCCAAACAAACAAAAACCAATCCAAGGACAGATAAAAGAAGTCCAAAAGTTCACTGAGCAGAGCCAAGAAGTGTGTAACGTGGATAAGGTGCTGTTTCTAACCATCTAGTTACCCATATGGGAAATTTTGACCTAGGGGTGTGGAAACTCACCCTCCCAAACGTCTGCTCAGCCGTTCCCATCGGACAAGGCACACTTCCCTGGCGGAGGACAAGCATGTTCCAGGTGATGGATGGCATGTAGCCAAGCTGCTAAACGTGCCCTGTTTCGGATGCCCTGATCCACCCTCCCTGCATGGCTCTCCCGGAGGTGGGGAACGCTGTGCGGGTACCCAGATGGTCGGGGCATCAACCGAGCTGCTGGGTGGTAGCAACAGAGCCCTCAGCAGCAGGGATGAAGAGGAGGTGGTGGAAAGGCTGGGTGTGAGAAAACTGGACCAAAAAGGAGCCCAGAAAGCAGAGAACGTTGCTAATTTGCGAGAGAAACTGCAGGAAACGAACATCTCTTAACTGTAAACCTCAGAGAGGTTGTGGTTAGGAGACACAGCTGTCAGGGTGACAGGGCTGCAGGGCGGGCTGTGCCTGTGCCCAGGAGAGATGCCTCAAAGCCACGATCCAGGTGGAGCTCCCCAAGGAGTGGGCCTGGGTGGGCGGTCCCGTGTGCCAGGGCTCTGTTGGGTGAGGTTTGTTCATCTTTGCAATGCAGGATGCCTGAACGCCAGCACAAAATTCCCCCCTGGCTGCCTATTCCGTGAAGCAGAATTTAGGCTGGTGCTTAGTGTGTTCCACTTAATACCAGATTTTTCAATTCTCAGCTTTCCAGTGGTAGACAGACACCCTAAAGTCATCCTCACTTATTCCTCCTGGGGAGCAGCTCCTGAGGGTTCCTGGAGCTGCTGCGGAAGGGAAGTGGCAGCATTACCTAAGTGGGGGGGACTTGTGGGGTGGCACACTTGTATGTGTGACAGCTACCAGTGTAGTTTGTCTGCTGATGCTCAGAGAGACCTCGGCAGCATGGGCTGCTGGCAGGAACACAGAACTCTTGTTAATGACAAGCATCAAGCCTCAAACAGATAAAATAAGCTATCCTGGAGCTGATGCCGTGCTCGAGACATCATGGAAACGCCTGTTGCGCTGACCCTGCTGCCATACTTAACTAACAAACATAACTAAGCCCCAGCAAGCAGGGACAGCACACAGACCTGCTCCTCCTGCTGCTGCAGATTCTGCTGGCGGCATTTGAAATATTTTAGGCATTTCAGACTACTCTCCTGTCAGGGCTCCAGAGCTTACATTAAAAAAATAAAAATAACCTGCTTATCAAGTTGCAAGAACAACGGCGATCCATCTGGCTTATTAGATGGAAAGAACAAGAGCAGGGGAGGATTTTGCTGACAGTACTTCTACCTTGATTAAGTGACTGTTATGATCAGAGCAACAGCAAACAAACACCACGAGCTCATTACAAGATACTTCCTTGCGCAAAGGAAGAGAAACCGCCACAAGAGATGGGCTCCACGCGTATTATTATTTTTACTACTGAGCATTTTGGCTGGCTCGTGCTGTTCGGAAAGCCCAGCTCTGCTAGGCTGCTGGAGAAAACCAGCGTTTGTCCCCAGCCTTCGGCACGAAAACACAACTCAAATCCCTTCTCGGGAACAAAGGTGCTTCCCAGGAGCCTGGCGTGCTGCCGGCTTGCCGAGCGCGTAGCCAGGCAACGGCAGCCGGATTGGGGCTTGCGCCTCGCCCGCGGTGCTCCAGCCTTCGCAAACAATTCCTGCCACGTAGACAGGACCGTGCAGGGTAATGGAAAATTACTGCAGGCTTTTCCTTAAAGGGCGAGCACCGCCGCTGGCGGAGAAGGCTGATCCGCCTCCCAGCGCGCCCCAGGGTCAGCCTGTGTTTGCTGCGGGGAGCTGCAGTGCGTCACCGCCCGCCGGGGCACCCGTGCAGTGAAAGAGCGTTTGCCTGCGATTGCGGCCGGCATCGGGAGCGTAAAGCAGCGAGCTGAGCTGCGAGGGAAGGGGGGAACAGAGCGGCCGGAGCTGAACAAGCCGGGGCTGCCGTTCTCGAAGTGCTCTCGACGCGGCTCGAACACGGCGAGCGGAGCGCGGCGCAGTTCGCAGGGGCCGCGGGCTGATGCCAAAATAACCTTCCTGCGCTTGGCAGGCGCCGTGTTTTAACAACTGCCTGGCACAGTCTTGCCTGCAAGGCTGCAGGGAGAAAGAAAAGTACCCTTAAAGAAAGAGCAAACTTTGGCAGTGGTTTAGCTGCTATCGGGACAACAGCAATTAAAAAATATGGCCATGTTTACCTCCATTTCTGGTGTAAAAGAGAATTTTGTTAAGAAGAGAGGATTGTGCTTACCCAGCTTTTAATACCGAGCCAGAAATTGACGCTAAGAGCTACAGGAGCACCAACCCGACTTACTGGTTGGGCAGGGCAGGATCTGCCCCCGGAGCACCCCGGAGCTGCCCAGCAAGACGGCACAGCACCAGAGCTCTTCCCAGTCTTCAAAATTAGCTCCTGTATCCATTACAAGTTTCATTTTATCTCCTGCAGGAGCAGACCACACTGCCTGTTCTTGGGGTACCTGTGGGGAACTGTGTCCCGCCTGCAGCAGAAAGAGAAATGCAGACTGCTGCTCTTGCTTTTACCTTTTTGCTCACTGCATGCAGCTCCTGGTGGCCCTGGTGTGGCTCAGGATCACAGATACTGCATGCCAGATTGGTTCTAGGTCAGCTCCTGCAGCAACAGCGCTTTTGTTCCTCCCTATCTTATGTATTAACTCGCCTGTTTTTTCTCAGATAAGCGCTGGTTAAAGCATCGACGCAAATCTTTTTTCACCCTGTTGTAGCCAGCAAATGAAAACAAAGCCCCTGCACCAAGTTAGAGGACTACTTTGTAATAGAAACTTCCTCTCCCTTAAATAGAAACCTTTGTTGTGACGCTGTTTTCATTGCAAGCTCCACAGGGAAAGTAATTATATTTAATAGAGGTTGACCTCATTTTGTAGTCCTCGATATTAAACCTTGTAAGAGGGAAACTTAATTAGAAGCGGTGAGTTCTCAACAAAGATACACAGAACTTGTTGCTGTTTCCTTCTTACCTAAGGATTAATTTAATATGGCTCGGAAAGAGTAACTTGAAACAGCTTTTGGCAGATAAGTGAACTCAAAGTAAAATGCAAAGATCTGGTTTCCAAGAAGCTTTTTACAAGCTGTACAGAGAAGTGAAATAAAACCCTCCAGCAGCACACAAGGCTTCCTGCAGAGCCTCCCTGGAATAGCTGCAAACCTGCATTTTGGTGAAAGCTAATCTTGGTCGGAGGCTGGGGTTACATAAAGACACTTTGCATACAGGCATAGAGGACCCGTGGTCAGGCATGGACCTGCCTCTGGCAGCCTCTGCTCGGCTGGAGAAAATCGAGGGAATTTGCTACTGCATTTCCAAGGCTGTGCTCTGAGACAAAGAAAGCAAAAGGGGTTTCATCTCAGTCAACACAGACAAGGGAGGGAATGCAAAGATGCCCCAGCTTTGTTAGGTTTGCTAATGCAACCTGGGTTTCCACACAGTGGACACTGTTGTCACAGAGTAATGGCTGAACGCAACACTGGCCACCACTAAATAAACACATTTTCCACCGAAAGGGAGGGCAAGGCAGTGAACGATGTGCTGTGCCGTGCCGGGGCCTCGCTGAGCACAGCCCTGTGTTGGGGCTCTTCACCTTAGTATGGTTTGAGTTTAAAATATCTCTTCACAGCCTGCTTTTCAAGTAACCCCATCACTTCTCCAAACTATAGAAGTTCGTTTGAAATACACATTTTCAATTCATTTTCCCAGCCCTTGTGATAGCCTCACTGCTCTCCCACCTCCTGAGGATCTCTTGCATTCACAGTGCTCTGAGTCCTGAAACACTCATTATGTCAAAAGAACACTTTCATCTTGAAAGACCCAGGCTCCCATAAATTGCCCTTTAGATTCTGTGGTTTGAATGAGTGTTTCTGCTTCAGCAATCCTGAGAACTTCCTGATTCCTGCACAGTTCTCCCCTCTGCAAACAGCTGACTGCTTTAAACTCAGTTTTGGGCTTGCTTTCCCGAGAAATCAGATAAATGGTGGTGTTCCCAGCTGAAGCAAGCTGAAGCATTTCACGTGGCAGCTTCTTTTCTGTAGCCCAGCTCTCCTGGGGCTGTGCTGTGTGGAGCAGGGTGGTTGCTGCCCAGACCTGCAGGGGGTTTGCTCTGCCCTGTGGTTGGGGCACAACATGCGTTCTAATGGGAGGGAAGAGAAAGGCAGCTCCTCCAAAAACATCGCCAGAAACTCCCCGAAGCCCACAGCATGGTGGTTTAAAGCACACAGCCTCTGTTCCTCCTCCCTGGGAACAGATTTCCACTCCACACAAACAAAAGGGATCACAGTCATGAAAAATATGTGGAAGCCAAGAGTGGGACCACAGCAGCCTGGGACAGTCCTGGATGGGTGGGCTGTGGGGCTGGGAGAACATTTGGTGGCCAGCAGCTCTCCTTGGGGACAGAAGGACATGGCACAGATAGGACACCTTTATCCTTGCACCCGACTTGGCCTCCACCCCCAGCAAGGCCAGGGCTATTCTGGCTTAGCTGGTTTTTCCTCCCTCCTATTTTAGATGTAGAGTGTTATTAAATCACACCCAAAATTCCCACCACACCTCAAGCAATTAACCCTTGGCAGCGCTGGCTGGGGAAGCCCTGGACAATGTCCTGGGACTCCCATAAAGCTGAGAGCAGTTTTGCCCTCCATTCTGTGTGAAGAAGGTTGGGCTTTTTGTGTTTATTTTTGGAACAGTAGGTTTTTTGCAGAGAGCCTTTCTGTCAAGCGTAGCCGTATATGATCTGCCAAGTGAGCTCTTCCAGCTCTGTGGGCACCATTAGCAGGGCTGCCCTGTGCTGGAGTGATGTCAGCACTTCCACTACTGCACCTTTCCCCTGCTCCAGCCCCCTTATAAGTGGGACATAAAAATCCAGTTCTGTCACAAACACTCGAGCCAACAAGGAAAACAGTCGCCACTTTAACCTGATCCTTGCTAAACGTATCTGGCTGGGCGGAGAAAGCAGGGATTTAAAATATATTTTCTCCCTCCCACGCCTAAATCATGAATTTTAAAATCCAGCTGTATTGCACTCAAATTACTCACAGGGAATTTTTTTTTTAGGTTGGGGTTTTCTTTCGTAACTTATCCGTGGTAAATGGAGAAGTGATCCTTTCCCTCCTCCGCCTCTTTGCAAGCCAAACACTTGATTAAAAGTTTCCATTGTCAGTCCTACTAATGAAGGCCACAGTTAATAGTCATTTTAATTGGGCACAAATCCATTGTAGTGTTAAGGGAGGAGATGGATGCCCTTCTCACCACCCTTGGTGACACACAGCCACCCGGGGTGCTGGGGCAGCAATTATTTTAGCTGACGACTCACCAGGAGCTTCCAGCCAGCTCACACCTGGCTGAAACCCCCCGACTGCAGAGCAGGGGCACTGCTGGGTTGGGACACAGCAGATGGGGCTGGAGGGAAGCAGGAATGCTCATGGAACGTGTTCTTCAATAGCTGACTTCTAGAGCTGCTGCTCAGGACAAAGCAGCCCCTTCTCTTGTGGACACACTCGCTATCGAGTGGCCATGCCGTCAGCCAGACTGATGGATTCAGCCAAGCTCAAACTCCAACTTTTTCCCTTTTTTCTTGACTTTTCGGCTGGATCAGTTCCATGAGCACAAGAGCCAGCACACACAGAGTGGAGATAGGGGACTGAGACAGAGGAGTGCAAGGTGCCTGCAGCCAGCAGCACCAAGGACTTGGGAAAGTTTGTCTCTCTGAATCCAGACATTCACAACACACGCATGTGCAGGAATAAATCAGCAGGCAAAGAGAAAGAGCTCATAGCCTTCTCTGCATTGCCACCCCAGATGTTAGAAGAGGAACTGCAAGAAGACAGTCTGTCAGAGGGAGCCTACCAACCCTTTCACTCTTACAAAGAAGTTACCTCGCTTCTGGTTTCCATATTTACACATTTTCTAAGCTCAGTGTGTATTCCTGTGTTACCCCAGAAAAGGCAAAGCCTGCAAACAGGTCAGGCTCCAGCCAAAAGGAGCTTGTTCTGCAGTGACAACATCTGCAGCTCCAGACCTGCTGAGGATGTTTGGGAGATGCAGAAGGTGGAGGTTCTGTGGAGTCAGGAGAGACAGCAGCCAGTCCAGCCCAGCCCTGCCATCCTGCATTCCTGCGAAGGGAATTCTGTGCTGCACGTTCTGGCAGTGCCTGCTAAAACACTTCAATGCCACATCCAACTGCCCCTGAAAGACGTGCTTCAGAACTGAAGGGAAGTTTCTGTGTCTCCTGAAAACTCCTTCTCCCACTTGACCTCCAGACAGTCGGGGTAGGAAGCCTGTGAGTGTGGCCATCTGCCATCCTGCTCATTAGTGTGCATGTCATCACATCACACACTCGCTGCATGCTGTGGGGAGGGAGTGTTTTTCGCAGTGGAGTCTAGTAATACAGGACACAGATTTACAGGAAATGAGGCTTTACTTCCTGCTCATGGAGAATCATGTCCCGTTTGTCTGATTAATTCTGGAGGAATATGCTAACGGGTGCACATTCCACTGCAGGACACACATAATGCCAAACTAGCACCCCTGGGAACACTTGAAAGGGCAAACTGATATTTTGGCTGCTGTGCTCCATCTCAAGCCCCCAGCAGGCTGGGTCAGCCATTGGTACCCCAGTCTTACCCTGCTGTCAGCATGGCTGCTTGTCCTTTCCACACAGGAACTGCAGTTTTCCCTGTGCCACCCGCTGCAGTGCATGGCACAGTTGGCAAAACTTTGCTACAACTTGCACCTGGCTGAAACTCCAGCTCCCCAGGGAAGAATGACACATTATCCCAAGTAAACAAAAACCCTTTCATGGAGAAATGAATGTCAGTATCAAAGGTGGGTGAGAGATTAAAGTAGTGCTCAGAGGACACTGGGTTGCCCTGGGGACTTTGATTTCACCTCTGGTGCTGTGGTTTGGCTCAGCACTGGAATTTATTCCCGTTAAATGTGTACCTAATGAGACCAGTGACCTCCTGGGAGAGTTGCATCAGCTTTCATCCCAATTATCCCAGCTTCTGTTAGAGTTTCCATTAAATAACTGGTTAATATGTGGCCCACTGGTCCCATTTCCTTTTAGCTGTGTCTAGGACTGCTCCAGCCTCTAAAACTTTACCTGCTGATGGCTGGGGAGATTTGCACAGGCAGGTCCACAACTCAGACCTGTTGTCACTGTGAAATGCTGAGGTTCCCTGTGTGCCTCATGGAACTATGAAACACAGAGAGATTAAATCAGTCCTGAAATGCCATTTCTCTGCCATGAACTTTGTGCCCAAAGCTGAGAGGTAAATATGGCTCTGCTACGCTGAGAAACAAAACAAACCCAATGGTTTTCCCCATCTGTTTGTGAGATTGAAACATAAGTCATGGCTTTAAGGTATGTATTGTAGGCTTTCTTTAAACACATAAATATTTTATCAGTGAATGTTCTGTTTCAGCAGTCAGGCATGAGCTTGCTCCAAAGGCTGTTGCAACTGTGAGTTGTTGCAATTTTGAGTTAAGCAGTCATTCAGATTGTGCAATTTCCTATTTGAGAATATCCCAACAGAGAAGAAACAGCAGAAAATGAGAAATGTTGTTTTCTTAATCAAATCGATAGCAGTACACTTAAATCCTTCCTGTTCTGAGACAAGGATAAGGATTTTATTTCAAGGATTTTCTCCTTAAAAAGGAGAAAAAAGATGATCTGCTTGTCTGGAAATTTATTCTGTCCAGCACCAACCACAACAGGGCACAAACATCTGGTATATAGGGAGAGGTCAGAGCTGAAGCCCAGCCAAAACCAACACGGAGTGTGAAAAGGAAATACATCTTTGCCATGTACTGTAAACTACAGTAAATTGTCCACTACAGTAAATTGGAAATGAGACTTTCCTATTGCCAAGGAAAAAAACAAAAAAAAAAACCCCAAAAACCTAAAAAAACCAGAAGAAAAATAAAGTGATGAAAGGGTTGCTAAAATCTAAAATATACCTTATTCAGTGTGTTAACAGGCAGGAGAATAAGACTACCTCAGATACTCAAATTAAATATTCAGGATGAAATAAAGCAAAAAATATGAGTGAAAATACAACTAAGCTCCCACAGATCCATTTGGGGATCCCAGAGGACAAAGGCAGAGCCCTCTTTTAGCACCCAGCAGGAGCAGCGTGAAGCCCTTAAATCCGGGGCCTGCTACATCAAACCCTAATCTATTTTAACAGCCCTAAATCAAACCCTAATCCGCTCTAATGACCCTAAATGAAACCCTAATCCACTTTAACACCCTGCCAGTTGCGTGGCATTGCCCTTATCAGTGACTGGAGCTAAATCCCAGCCGCACCCACACCCTTTCCCAGCCAAGGGTCCTCCTGGAGCACATGGGCAGGGATAAAAAGGCACCGCTCCGGAGTGTATGGAGAGCAGCTTTGCCAGAGGGGCTTGGGGTGCTGGGGCCTGTGAGACTGGATGTGAGAGGATGGACGTGACCCAAACACATCCTGGTCTGCGCCCAGAGGAGCGTGGGCAGCAGGGCAGGGAGGGGATTCTGCTTCTCTCGTCCTCTCTGGTGAAACCCCACCTGCATCCAGCTCTGGGGCCCCGGCACAGGGAGGACGTGGAGCTGCAGGGGCAAGTCCAGAGGAGGCGACAGAGATGCTGACAGCGCTGAAGTACCCCTGCTCTGGAGACAGGGAGAGAGAGCTGGGGATGTTCAGCCTGGAGGAGGCTTCAGGGAGACCTTAGAGCCCCTTCCAGTACCTAAAGAGGCTCACGAGAAAGAAGAGAACCAATCTTCTAGCAGGGGCTATCGGGATAGGACAAGGAGGAATGGTTTTCAACCGCAGGAAGGTCGATGCACATTGGATATAAGGAAGGTTTTTGTATAACGAGGCTGGAGAAATTGGCACAGGTTGCCCGGGGAGGCGGTGCATGCTCCATGCCTGGAAACATTAAAGGCCAGGGTGGATGGGGGTTTGAGCAGCCTGGTGTAGTGGAGGGTGTGCCAGCCCATGAAAGATTCCTTCCAGCACAAACCATCCGTGATTCTGTGATTCAGAGAAGGGGCAGCTCCGCGGGAGCCGCGGCATTCCCGGGATGCGGCGCCTCGCTCCCGTCCCGCCGGAGACCGGCTGCTGCTGCCCCCGCGCGGCGGGCCCGGGGCTCCGGGACAGCGGAACCGAGCCCCCCTGGTACCCTCCGGGGCTCCGG
>VYXF01012755.1:1103554-1120854 GCA_013397295.1 Polioptila caerulea | reverse complement strand
AGCCCCCCTGCTGCCCTCCGGGGCCGGCAGGGCCGAGAGCAGAGCCCAGTGCAGGGGACTGAGCCTGCCTGAAAATTGTGTCTGTAAACTCTGGCCTCAGAGAGGTCAAGGGTGTAAGGATCGGTCTCGCTATCTCTCTATCCAGCTATTTCCTACCTCCCTGAGCACCAGAGCGGGATGCCAGGAGGCACGGGCCTTCCCTTCCCTTCCCTTCCCTTCCCTTCCCTTCCCTTCCCTTCCCTTCCCTTCCCTTCCCTTCCCTTCCCTTCCCTTCCCTTCCCTTCCCTTCCCTTCCCTTCCCTTCCCTTCCCTTCCCTTCCCTTCCCTTCCCTTCCCTTCCCTTCCCTTCCCTTCCCTTCCCTTCCCTTCCCTTCTTAGATCAGAAGGAAAGCAATATTTTAATCTGATCTAATTTTTTATTTTTTAATAGGAAGTTCAGTATCACTGTGGCTCTGAATTGCACAGCTTTTAGCATTCTGTAAACTTCGAAATAAGGGAAATTTTCCCACCTGCAGATCCCTAAGGGATGTGAGAAGTGTGCTCCCTGTCCAATGCCAAACACCTCCAAAAGCTGCTGTGTTTAAGCGGGTGTGTTATTTCTTCTTGGACCAAATGAACGCACACCCCACGTGGAAGCTCATTTTACTATTAGATTTATAGAGCGTCACTAGATATATAACCCCAAATCACTGCAGTTAAACAGGCTGTGAAATTCCTGCAAGCACAGGAGAGAACACAGGCGGACAAAATGGTGAGCACAGCTTTTCCCTGGCATTTTTAATGCCTGCAGCGAGCGTTGGTTCCCCAGCAGTTGGTGCAGAGAGAGCTCCCTCTCCTGCTGAAAATTCTCTTTAGCCCCTGTCCACCCGTGGGAGACATTCTATTACCCAGCATTTACAGGGATCAGGCCCGTGGCAAAGGGAGATGCCATAAATAGAAACATTTAAAAGGACATAGACACATAGCACTGATAATTTTGTTCACCTCCTGTATTATTTGCAAGAAAAAAAGGTAATTTTTTGATTTTTTATTACTACTGCAGAAAGACTATCCCTGTCAACAGAAATCATCCAGCATGCAAACAATTTACCTGAGAGCCTGTCACTTCACTAAAAAAGCCAAAATACCCTGGAATAATCGTATTGTCTGCTGCAAGGGATCAGCAATCTGACAGTTTCAAGCAGGTGAGATGCTCCTGTCTGCAGGCAGGTGACCCCGTGCAGTGCTGAGGCACCAGGTTTGCACCACGAGCTGCAGCTGACGCTGGGGGGATTTTCCAGGAGCAGCCACGTCCAGTCTCACCCAGAGTCTGCACTGTGGTGTACAATGTCTCTTATAAATAGGGTAAATGCTTGTAATAGGTAGCAAAACGAGTGGAACTTCAGAGCAGCTGGAGAAATCATTGAGCCTGCATGGAATGGCTGTGTTACACCAGGCTGCACCAGCAATTTTGACTGGCTATTTATACTTCTCTGAAGACTTTGCTATTTCCCACCTTTTTTTTTTTTTTTTTTTTGCATTTGACCTGATTTGTAATTAATAATCCTGGTTTTCTAAAACAGGAGGTGTTGACACATGGAACATTTTAAAAAAGCTCTTTTTTCCAAGTGTCAGAAACCCCTCCAGCTTGCCAAAACACAGCCATGGGTGTAAATCCTCCTCGAGAAAGAGGAGGAGTTCAGAACAGCAACTTGGGGGTAGCAACAGAGCTGATTGTAACACAAGGTTTTCACTTCCTAGGGACATTAATAAAGAAAAGAAGGAGCCAGTGACAGCAACTGAATCAGGCTGGAAGGAAAATTGGTTGATTTTTGGTGTGAATCAGCAATGCAAGGAGAGGATGCTCCAGGGCAGAGCTGGCAGCAGCCCTCTGCCTCCAGGATGCAGCTCAACCCTCCGGGCTGTCTCTGCTGCAATGTACAACAAAACACCGAGATTTGAGAGTCCTTGAGCAGGCCTGAATGCTCAGGGGGTGCAAACACTGAGGGTCCCATTGCTGTAGTGCAGAGTGAGATGCAACCCTCCAGATCCCACCAGGATTTCTACCCCTGCTCATCTGAACCTCATCCAAAAAATCCAGAGCTAAGCCCCCTCAAGGCCTCTGCTGCCCTGCTCCATGGCCATAGCTTGCTTGCCCTCTGGGTAAATCCGTGCTGCAGGAAGTATTTTCCACGGATTTCGCAGATGGGAGAGCTGAGGTGGGGGATGCAGTGTGTCATTTGGGGCAGAAGTGGAAAGGGAGGTTTGTTGTCCCGCTCCTCCTCCACCATGACCACCCACTCCATCTGCTGACACTTCAGCACACGATGCCAATTCCAGTGTGACTCCGATTAGTCTGCAGAGTGCTGCATGTTGATGTTGTGGTTTGATACTTGGAGAGCTCTGTGAAGATATTTAATTAGACAAAATTAATTCCTTTGAGAGCAACCTTCTGGCATCATTTTGGAAAGTGCTAGGAAGCTTCTGTTGTTCTCACACTTGTTAAAAATTGGCATTAGCCATTTCCTAATGTATTTTTGAAAGGACAATCAAGCCACATTGATTCCCAGGTCAAATGGGAGTGGTGATTTGCCTGCCAGCAGTGCTATGAGAACATGAGGTGCCAGACCTCCTCACCAGGAGTCACGTCCCACAGCTATGCCACAATTGTCCCACAGGGTGACAACTCACCCTGAAAGGTTCCCCTTCTGCCTGAGTGGCCAAGTCCTTTGGCCTCTTTCTTCCTGTCCCTTTTTTGACACCTTCACAGTGATTGTGATGATGACAAGACAGACTCGGTAGGAATGGGGAGCATCAGTGGTGACCTTGCTGGCCAGCTCTGCAAGGTGACATCCCTTACAGCCACCTGATGGGGACTGGGAGGTGAATGGGGGCCCCTCTCCCTCTCTGCCTTCTCCTGCAGCCACACAGGGATACTGGAATTTCTTGTGGGACCATCTGCTGCTAATTCTGCAAAGCTCCTGCACATAAGGGCCCAGAAGGGCAAAGTCTTAATATGATTAAACTTAAGGAGCTGCAGAGATCTGTGGCTGCACCTGGTTTGGAGTGAGGAAGGAAGGGGTACAGGCTGGAAGAACTGTGCAAAACACACTTTAACCTGGGACAATCCCTGTAAGCCTCTTCCCTTTCACACTGCCCCCGTGAGGCTCTGGCTGCTTGGGCCCAGTTACATCGTGGAGGAGCCCTTTGGGCCCAGTGGTTGGCAGAAGGGCCGTGTCAAACTGTGTGTCCTCTCACCAGAGACCACTACTTGGATGCCCATTTTCTGTCCCAGCTTCCAGTCCCCTCCTCTCATCCCTCCAGGATTCCACATGGGTTTCTCAGCATCTTGTCCATCAATGTCTGTGCAAAATAAAATTGTAATTTTGAATGTTTGCTGTGTGCTTACACTGGGACAGAACATTCCACAGCTGCCTTGTAAGAAGTGAAAGGTTGCAGCAGCACCAAAAGGGATGGTGTTTAGCCCTCTTCTGACATAGCCTGAGCAATGCAGCAGCACAAATGATGTCCATTTTAGGCCCTCTCCTAACTTCCTTTAAATCACCTCCTTAAAAATCCACTCATATCACACTATAAAGGAAGAAGGAATCTATAGTTAAACACTTAATTATGGGATGTATGAAGAGTGCTCTGCAAATGGGATGGTACCAGAATGTGCTGCACATTTGTCATTTAAATATAGCTGTATACACACCCTCAGCCTCCTGAAAGGCTGCAACCCTCCTCCTAGCAGGTGATCACAAGCCTTTCTATAATTGAAATGAACTTAATCCTGACAAAAACGTAGCAGCAGCTGCTGTGAAAGCTGTGGCTGCTCTCCAAGTATTTCTTACATTCCTGTATATTAAAGCAAGACTGATTGCCACAGATCCTGCCACAGAGTGTCTCTTACCACGGAGCTGCTGTGGTTTAGATTTAAGGGCTTTGTTGTGTATTTCATACTACTTTTCTCTTGTGTGATGATTGTCATACAAGGGTCAGAGCTGCTCAGATATTAATTACTTAGGGCCTGCAACAGTACACTAAAGTAAAAGGTAAATACAGGTATGGCCTCTCCTCCTGTACACACTATGGAGATACACTTGGGTGTTGCCTGAGTGGCAGGATAAAGAAGCAGAGCTGATTTTGGAGGTAAAAGTGAGCTGCCAGCCCAGAGGATGTGTGCAGGATGCTGAGGAGACAGCAGCCAGCTGGAACATATGAGAAATGACTGTAGCTGCCCTCCTAATTTAACCTTCATGCCACAAATCTCTGCCTGAATCCCAATGTGCTGTGGAGGAGTGGGACAAGGAGCAGCTCTTTCTGTAATTCCTGGTTTCTCGCCGTTGTTGATTTTTCACTGTCTGCCTTGGCTCCTTTGAGTCCTTCCACCTCTCCTGTCCCTGGATCTCCCTGGGCTTTGCTGAGTGGGACCTGGCATTCACGCAGGAATCCAGGGAAAGCGTGGCTCAGCCAGCGTGCGAGAGGGATTGTGCCGGGATTGTGCCGGGATTGTGCCGGGCAGCACTGAGCTCCTGCTCCCACAGCCCGTGAAAAATCCTCCGAGCAGGAGAAAAACCACCAGAGTCAAGGTGCCTCAGCCGGCAAAGCACTTGTCTGGGAGCGATTTGCCGGTGGATTCCAGGGCTGGCCCGGCCCTGCAGAGCTGGACTTGGGCTTCCCATCTGCTGTGCTGTCACTGCTTTATGGCTTCGACTCCCGGCTCGGAAAACATTAACTCAGTCTTAAACTCTTCCTTCGCCCCGAGGCAGCCAAGGCACACGCTCCCGTTCGCGGTGTGACATCCCAGGCTGTTTGAAGGGCAGGACAGAAGATGGTGCTGCCGAGCCAACATATTTTAACAAGAAAACTTCCTGGAGCTGCTGGGTTTTTTTGACAGCTCCTGTTCCAAAATAATCTTTGTTTAAACTAAAGAGTTGTCAAGGACATAAGTTTAGGCAGCACATGAGCTACAGAGAAACATCCCACAGCAAGATCAGGAGCAGATGTGGTGAAATATTGATGGACCAGGGTCCCTAATTACATCTCCTTCTGAGGAGCTGGCTGGAAATCTGGAGCCTCTCTGCTTTGTATGCGGCACCGTCGGGATAAAGCGATGGGATCCCTTGCAGAGCTGCATGGGCAATTGGGCTGGGATGTCTGTGGCTAATGAACAGGCATCAGCCTCGTGGGAGCTAATGAAATGTTCAGTACAAAATGTGTCACCTCCAGGTACCGTCTGTGCCTGGCTCCTGGAGTTTAATCCTCCTCCCTGCCGCTGCCTGGGCAGCTGTGCTCCCCTGTTTACTGAATCTCCTCCGTGTAGAACAACAGGGCCAGCAGAATGAACAAAAAGCACCTTTGATCATCAAACTGGGAGAAATGGTGTGAAGCTCTTAGAATTTGCTTTTATTTATTTATATATTTATTTATTTATTTATTAAGACTTGTTACCCAAAAAAAAAGGCAAATAATTTCCATCCATTGTGCTGGCAGCTTGTTTTTAATAGGGAAACTTTAACTGAGAACAGATATAGGGAACTGGTTTATGTTTCACATCCAGGGTACCCTCACGCTTCACAGTTCACCTGCCTGGGAATTTCAGTGCTTTGGTGGAAAGAGACATCCTAAATTCAGATGGCTATTCTAAAACTGATTTACTTGGCAGCAGTGAATAAAGTGGCTGTAAAAGAAGGGGCTGTCTCACAGTATTTAATTTCCAAGTCTCATGGCACCTGTAAATGCAACTCAGCACAGGGTGCTGAGCATCTTATGCACAGTGGGACCATGTTCTGCTTTGTCCCTTGTAGCAACCCCACGCTTGATGAAGCGTGTGTGGCTGACAGAATTCTGGAAATCAGAATTCCTGCTGCACCTCAGCACATCTCGATGCTGGCAAATGAGGCTGGTGCTGTTAATTCCTCTGGAAAAGGCACCACACACAGGCACACCCATGGCAGCACAGATGATGATGGCCGTCAACAGTCAGGAGCCTTCACTTCTGGCCTTAACACCAATTTTCTGGGTGAGGTCAGTGGAGCCATTGTGTCTTCTTGTTTTCACTTCTCTGACTCTAGAGCAAGGATAATATTTGCCAATTTTACAGGCTACACTAGATAGATTAATTAGCTAATGCTCATTGGTACTTTGAAGACACAAAGCAAGAAATGTATATTATAAAATAAATAAGAGCAGTGAAATCCTCATGCATCTTTCTTCAATAAATGCTTAATATGTCGTTCTCCTACATCTTTTATCAATCTAAACTCTGGCACTGTCAATATAGAATGGTCTGGAATTGCCTCAGTTCCCCCATTGTGTCTCCAGAACAGCATTAATTGGGACGATCACAAGCTTTAAGTTATTATTTTGTCCCAGCATTCCTGAACAGTGTGGGAATGGGTGTATGCAGATCAAACACAGAGACACCAGGCTCAGGGACTGGCCCTTGAGCCTGTAATCCAAAACCACTTAACAGGAGCCTACATTTGTTAAACGAGACCATCAGTCTTCAGCTATTCCTAGAAAAGCTGAAAGGAGAGGAAAAGGCAGTGAATCTTTCAAAACATGACAGCATTAGAGGCCCTCTTTTCCTGCAGCTCCTGTATTTCTCTCAGCATTTTCCGTGCAGCAAGTCATTATGAATTACTAATTACCAGAGCAGGCCAGGAGGGTCTGTCGCTGGCCTGCTGTGTAAGCTGGGCAAAAAAATGGGTCTGTCCCCTCTGCATTGACTCCGTGTAAAATATGTGCTCTGAAGAGGCTTGAAGCTTAATATAGGTCTTGTTAAGTGTTCATAAAAGATAGTGAAACCCTTAGATTAAGAGGTACACCAGAGGAGAATGATAGGGTTGTAAAATCTATTTCTACACATAACTCATATTTATATAGGGCCTTTCAATCTAACAGATCCCAAAGTTTTTTTTTCAGCATAACACCCTGATATACTGTGTTCACTTCACCTACCAGTTCAAGGCAACCTCCTCTGAAGTGAAATGTGGCAGCTGTTTAAAAGCCCCGAGCAGTAGTAAGTTTAATAATAGGAAGGCATTTATATGGTCTTACAAACTTCAAAGAGTTAATTCTCTGCCCCTTCAGGAGGCAGACAAGGTTTATTATTCCCATTTCACAAAGGCAATATAACAAGAGTGGACAAGAGTGGAGGAAATCTGCACTCCCACAGATTTATAAAGCAAAATTCTGTGCGTGAGCCTGAAGTGCTTTTAATCCCACATAGAGAAAAAATATCAACATGTCTTATTAAAAAAAAAATAAAATCCTTTTCTAAAAATAATGATGCGGATAGAGCTCTGATCTGGATTCTAACACCTGCCACTTCTGGTGGAAAAAAACCCTCCTCAAGCATGTGTTGACATAGAAACATCATGGACCACAAATGCTTCTATGCCATGAAACAAATTGGGCGCTCAAAATATACTGCCAGGAATCAGACAATCTGTTTTAAGAGGTCCCAGGAGTTACTAAAACCCTCTCGAAATACAGCAGGAGAGAAAGCTGCAGCAGCCCCAATCCCAGAGGCAGGCTGGCATTGTTCTTCCCCCACATGTGGCTCCACAGTTCTCCCCAGCTGGCCTGCATCACTTGGCCATGGTGCTTCCAACGAGCAGGAAAAATTCCTTCTGTTATCCCCAGAGGTTCTGCAAGATGGTCCTGAACTTGGGAAAAGAAAGTTACAAAATTGCTTGGGTTTAACCACTTACTCATGGGGAACTGGAGTCCCATCCCCAGGTGATATCACTGTTCTCATATCTTTTCTTGAGTGCAGTCCTGACGCAGGATGAAGCAGGAGCTTCAAACAAACATCTGATCCCTGGGGTCCCAAACACCTTTTCACTTGGTAGCACAGGAGTCTCCAGCTTTCACTCCTTCTACTGTTTCCCACCAAAGATTTGCCCTATTGCAACTTCCACTTTTATTTGCAGGCCAAAGTGAGAAACACCCTCTTTTAGACCACTTTGATCCCTCAAAATCTGCTTGTCTCCCCAAGACTGCACAGCCTGTGTCATAGTCTCTGCAGCCTCCCTGCAGCCCTGGGCAGCTTTCACTTGGGGCTATAAAGCTGCTTTCAGCTGTGCTGCCCAAGCTCCCAGCAAATGGATCTGGAAAATCTTCCATCCAAAAAGACAATCCCCTGCAGATGCCTTGAGTCACTCCTACAGCAGGAATGATGCTTGGGGCTGGTGGAGGGTGAGCTTGCTCTCTGTGTCTGGCAGGATCCAGGACAGGGAACTGGGAGAGATGAACTGACCCATGCCCAGCATCATCAGTCCTCCAGCAAAGTGATTTCCATCATGGGAGTGCATTTGCTACATGAATCGCAGCCCATTCATCACTGCTACTATCTGGATGTAACTCTGCCAGCCAGGGCTTGGCCTCTCTCTCCAAAAAGCCCCTGATGTGCTGTACAGCAGCTTCACCATGCAGGCCCTGGATCAGTGCTCCTGCCTGACTCATTGCCCCTTTCCTCACTTCTCAGGAGCTGCTCCTTTTCCTCCCTCTGGCTTCACAGTCCCTGGATAAACCTATGCCTCCACAGTCCCACTGCAGCCTCTGCAGGGGAAGGGTGGCCAGGGAAGGAAGGGAGGATAGCTAGGGAAAAAAAGGATAACTTTAGCACAGTTAGCACCGTGCTACAGGCAGGTACTGAGCCCTCCATCACCTCCCTGGAGCCGTGCAGCCAAGGGAGCTGGTCTGAGAGCAACATGTTATGGAAAGCTGCTGCAGGGCCCTGCCAAACCACCAGGCCTGAATTCACAGCCTGAGGCTGACACTCCTTTAGGCACACGAATGAGGATGTAGAGCTTTGGTGCTCAGACATGAAGTGTGGGCCCTTCTGACACTGTGAAACTCCAACCCAGCAGCAAACTCTTTCCATACTGCTGTGGCAATGAGCTCACAGCACAGAGCTTCTCACCTTCACTACCATGCAAGTCAAACATGCCACCAATCCCGATGATGGCCCAGGGGAGGAATCTCCTTGGTGTGTTTGAGGCCTTATGAGACAATGCAGATGTCATGGAGGAGCTCCTGCGACTTTGCTTCCTTGGCAGCCTCAATGCAGGAGCCTGAACATGGCACTGGCTCTGTACGGCATCCAGGCACGTTCATCCAGTGCTCCAGCCCTGGAGAGGAAGCAGCCCAGCTCTGCTGGTGGCCTTGGTGGTGACAGCAGCTCTGCATGGGTCCGTGCTCTCCCTGTTCCGTGTGCTCTGTGATGTCCCAGCTCCGCAGGCAGTGCTGGTTTTGCTCTCAGCCCTGAGGAATGAGTGTTATGAAATGTGCTCTGCCGGCTCTGGTTGACGACATCAGTTGATTTCTCAGGCTGCCGGGGAGATTTGCAAGCTTAAGATGGCTTATAGGTCCTTATTTACAGCTCAAAAGATAAAGCCCAGACCTAGACACCCATATATTTGTGCTCAGAGGTTGAGCAAGTAAAGGAAATGTTTAAATATCCCTCCCTCCTCTTGATTTCCTGCCTGTGGGATGATATCCATCACAGGTACGAGTGTGGGGATGGAGCTGCCCATCTCTCATCTGGGGAATCCCTGAACCCGCATCACGGTGGGTGTGTCACTGTCCCTCCCATGGAGAAAGGCATGGCACAGCCCTAGCTGGCTGAAATGAAGGGACAGAGGGAAGCCTGGGACATTCTGGCTGCAAATTATGGGATGAGACATTGGAGCACAAGCACAGGGTGCTCCTAGACTGGTGTTAAGTCAGCAGAACTGCCCCTACCTGAGAAGTAGGAATTTTCCATTAAATAAATCCTGCAGCTCTTTCTTTCTTTTTTTCCCCTTCCCTCTTTAAATCTGAAAGAATCCCATTTAATCTGTAGGGAGCTTTTCCTGAACAAAAATCCCCACCAAGCTTGACCCTGACCTTTGCAAATGGAAATATGATGTAGTGAGAATTGAGAGCTGAGAGTCAACTGGCATCTTTGCTTTTGCTGCTGAAATAGAGGAGGTCGTTTCACATTTTTATTATGAGCCTCAGATAATGGGGAAGAAAATTAGGTAATTCCATTTTTTGGATTAGTTGGTTTTCTTGTCAGCTGGGAGATGAGATCTGATGTATGTGGAGAATGACTGGAGGCACAGGATGAACAGAACAGCTGGTCACAGATATTGTTTGGGATTCTATTTCTGCATGACCTGCTCCAGAGATATCAAGAGAGATTGTGGCTGTCTCCCCTGACATTTATACCTGTTTTCCAATGCTGACTTCAAAGCAGTTGCTCTGCATTTGCCCACATTTGAACAAATTGAGAATCTGGACCATTGTTTAAAGATAGTCTTGAAACTTACCGAAGCTTTGAAATGATTAAAAATGAGTTATGCATGGAGACATGAAAATTAAAGTACATCAGGGAACCCACAGGCAATAGCAAGATGTGCAGGACAGGGAGCCTCGCCAGAGCTGACAGGTATTTGTTTATGGGGAGAATTAGAAGCTCTAGTTCAAAATCTGCAAATTGCCCCATGAAAGCAGAGCCTCCTCATCACAGAGACTGAACTCTCCACACAGGCACATGTGAGAAGAAGAGTTTGTTGAATCAAGAGCAGTGTTAGTAAAAAAAAAGAAAAAAAACCCAAAGATCACTGCAAGAAACATCAATAAGCACAGTGAGAAACAACAGGATACCAGTCAATCTTTAATCTGAGAAAAAAAAAAGACACAAACCCTATGTCTAGAAAGCAAAGCCTGATTAAATTTAACAATAAGTATTTTAAAGTAAACAAAAAAAAACCCAAAAAACAACAATGTGTGTGATTAATGAAGCAAAGCGTTTGATTTTTCACTCATGGGGTCTTCAACTCTGGACATTCTGGAAGAGATGCTTTAGTGATACCTTAGCAAGCTCACTCGAGGATTGAAAGGAGCAGATTTGATGTTCTCATGCTTCTTTCTGATCTTAAAAATCACTGAGCCTTTTTGGATTTGGTAAAGCACTTGATAATATATCACAAAATTTAGCTCTTTGGATGATCTGAATACAATAATGCATGCACCAAATCACAGCTGAGTGGCTACAAAGAAGAATACTAAACAGGGAGTGATTCTGTTACAGAATTATGTTTATTAGAGCATCACAGAGATCAGGTCTTTGGTCTTTACTGACATTATTATTGATGACTCTAAGGAAGGATTAAACAAAAGCATGACAGGCATTCACACAGTGACAAGAAGTTGAAAGGGATCACAAACACCAGGGTAAGCTGAAAGATAATGCAAAGGAATCTGGATAGACTAGAAACTTGGGGCAAAAATATCCCAGTGCAGTGAATCTGAGACCTGGGCAGATTGAAAGTTTCATCTTTGCAGATGTCTATAGGCTTTAAAAGTGATGCTCATTAGGATCATGCCATGGGGTGAAAAGCCTAAAAAGTGCAGCGTGTGGGGAGATGTTCCATGTGAAGCCCTAGGGATGTGACACAGCAAGCGAGAAGGAAAACAACAGAGAGTCCTTTAGCATTTCTGGCAGGCAGGTCATTTAATAAACACATCTACCAAGAATCTTCTCTAATAAAACTCGATGTATCATTTCCGCTCACCGAGCTGGTGTCATGTCTGCAAGCTGCACTCGGCTTTGTCTCCTCCATGCATTAATTTCCATCCAAATGCCCAGGCAGAGCTCCTATTAGCCACCTCTGTTGACAAGAGTGGATTATTCAGGGAAGCGTAACTAACTCTCTCTTATTTCCCTGAAATCTACACTCGGCTCCTCTGCAGGCAGATGAAAATCGAGAAGTGAAAAAGTCTACTTGTATTTCCTTTGGTTTAGGTGTTTGGAGTTGGATTTAAGGAGGGATTCTAGAGATTCCCAACAAGGTTTAAGCCTTGGAACTTGCCACGGTGTGCAGGCAGTCTTGGGTTCCCTTAAACCATCTCCCAGCATGTCTTGGCTGGAAGAGAAGGGGGCTAGGACAGGGAGAGGCCTCCTAGGGACACTCTCAACTGCAAATGAATCATTGAGCTGTAAGCCCTGGGGCAACTGGGCAAATTTAGCCAGTTGGAGCAGCTCCTGTGTGCAAGTATCCTTGCCATGCTGTGCCATCCTTCCCTTCAGGACACCATGCCAGCAGCCAGGGAAGGACATTCTGGAGGAGAGGTAGGATGGAGCAGTGCAGCCAGGGAACTGAGACAAGAGAATCCGATGCCAGATTGCTTTGGATGGTTCCAGAGCACCCAGCGCTAAAGGAGTTGGAGTAGGTGGGAGCAGAGGAATGATGTTTGCCTGTAGGTTCACACCACCCTGCCTGGCATTAGCTAAAGCCCTTTTTCCCCTTGTGGAAACGCTGTCTGCATGATTTCACTGTTCTGTGACCTACAGGCCTGTCCCACCTTGCCTCTGACTGAAGCTGGTACGAATCCACGTGCAGAGCATCCTGTGCCACCACTCCATCCTCCCCTGGCTGGCACTGCTGCCCAGTGTGGCTTTATCTCTCTGTGAAATAAAGGTCATTTTGGTGTTCTGCAGGTAGTGAAGGCTTTGAAGAGAGGCTTTGAAGTACACTATAGAAGTAGACATTATTACTCACTGCCCAGGGATTTGGAGAATGTTTAGTCTGATTAAAAAGGCTTTGCATTCTGCTGGCAGGAAGCATGACATAAAGTGGAAAATTTTTCTGAGCTGAATTCAAATGAGCTGATTTTTCTATCAGCCCTTCTCCCAGAGAATGAGTATGCTGTTCCCTCCACTTGATGAGGCTTCATGCTCTAGCAAGGTTCACTCTACCAGTAAGGATTTGAATTTAGGACTGAAGTTTTAAGGGGTTTGATCTGAAATGAAGTTTATGGTACACTGGAAGACCATAACTACATCTGGCTCAGGAGAAGGGCTCATAGGGTTTTTGGTGCTCGGGATTTAGAGGCATGGCAGATTTGGCAGGGACAGGAGTTGGAGTAGGAACTAAATTAGCAAATCTTCATAGCTAGAACCTCAGTGCATCCTTAGGGAGGATTGTATGTTATGTTTGTCTCCAAATAGTGCTATCTGACTCCAACTTCATAAACACCACATTCTCTCACAGGTGTTTGGGTTGGGGAAAGAAAATTGGGAGAAACAGGATAGGCTTATGGACTAGACATCTTCCATCTGAACTGCAGCAAACCTATTAGCATCCCACAGGTGAGGAAGGGTTTGTGGCACTCTGCTGATAACAGCACTGGCAGCAGATGTTTAGTGCCAGGCAAATTCTTCACAGCCAACCTCATTTGAAGTGCTGCTTCCAAAAATTATCAGCTGTATTTGGGATGATGCTGAAAATATTGTAAATAGTGTTTCAGGAAGCAAAAACAAGAAATGGGTAGAAATTGCAGCTCACAAAGGCTGGCTTAAGTGACAATTTGTGTGGTAGGAAGTGACATTTATTTAGTTGGTTTGAAGGGAAACAAATATATTTTACACCCACTCCTCTTGTGTCAAAATTTAGTTGAAAAAAAACAGCTTTGCTGCTGAAGAACTATCAACTATTTTCCCTTTCTGCTTTGCTTTTTAAAGGGAGTGGAAAGTAGGTGTGAGATTTTCTCATAGTGATGAGATACCTGAATCTTCTGAGCAGCTCGATTCCTATCCCAGGCGTCTTTCTGATATTTGAATTAAATAGGTGATAACAAGCAACAGGGAATTTTTGGCAATTTAAGAAATAGTTCTTCCTTTCCTGATTGGTTTTTTTTTTTTTTTTTGATCGTGTAAGGTTATAATCCTACTGTTTCTTAACTCATCCATAGAGACCCTCCAGCCACACAAAGATAAGGCTTCATGATGCTAAAGTAAAACCAGAAAAATCCTTCTCTGGAAATCAGAACAGAAACAACCAAACAAAAACTCCACTAACAAATCACGGGGTTTAGCCCTTTTAAAAAGCAACAAACCACAGTGAGAGCTCACGGATTTCCTGCTGTCAGCACACCTTTTGGTCAGCACACCCTCCTCCTGATACCCATCTTTCCACTAGACAGTCTTAGGTTCACACCGGGGATTTGGAAGCCTGGCTGCAGATGTTAACAGATGTTTCCCTACTTTCCCCAGAGAGTGGGTGCCACTTGCACATCCATAATCCCCTATGAGCTGATCCCTGTAACAAGATGCCACAAGGATTTAATCTCACAGCTTCCAGGGGAGCTGCTTCACACAGAGAATTATTCCAGGCAGCTCAAGATCACTGTCATCCCAGGGAGAAGGCTGGTGCTGGGATGGCAGTTCCAGGCACTGCTCAGTTAAAGCAGGATCACAGTCTGCTGCTGCTGAAAGGGGGATGTGTTGGAGGGCCAGTGTGCCTCATCCCTGCTCTGCTGGGTGTCGGGATTCCCTGGACCTGCAAACAGATGTTTGGCCACGAGTGTGACTCCCAACAACTCCCTCTTCTGTAGCCCTTTGGGGTGGTTCACGATTTACAGCAGAGCACCCAGGAGCAGCAGCTCCAAATCACAGGCACGGTGTGGGACGGGGAGAGTGCCTCAGCTGTGCAGAGGCACTGCCAGGGTGGGTGCTCCACGGGGGATGGACACGTGAGGGACACGTCCTGGAGACCAGAGCTCCAGAGGGATGGCTGCTGGGGAGGGCTGCACAGACACCCCGAGCTGCTCTCACAGCAGCCGTGACCACCTTGGGTTACAGCAGCATCCTACAAGGGCTCCGGTGGATCCCCTGCTTCTTCTGCTTGTGCAGGCCTTCTAAGACATGGGTAAGCAGGTACTGATGGATGAGAAGCACTATCACAGCACAGATATTTCCCCTTTGAGCCGGTCTGACTTATTTTCCTGCAACGACAAAATAAGTGCCATGTCTGACGCTGGTTCAGCTGCACTGGGAGATAGTGTAGAGGTTAAATCTAATTCTGTTCATTCCATATCCCGGTCACTTGCAATTCTGGATGGAGTCCTGCCACTTGGCAATCACTTTAACATCATCAATGAACCTCTAAAACCATCTGAGGCTGCAAGATTAGCCACTAGCACCCCGACAAGTTTATTTTATGCAGCTGAAATGAAGAAAACCAGTCTAAGGACACCATTTGCAAATTATCTTAAAAAAAAAAATTAAAAGGCTTGAATTATTTGTCAGTTTCCTTCAGGTTGCACTTCAGCAGGCCAGCCAGGACAGACTGCATGAACAGGCAGTGAAGCAGCGGGAGGCAAAGTCATAATCGGCTTTTGTGTTCTTTGATTATTGTTATCCAAACTAAACAAAGATTTATGGTTTACTGCTGTCCTTCCTTTCCCTGTTTTCTTTAGATTAACTGCTGCACTGCAACACTGTGTGTATTAGCAATATTGTAGAACCTGCTCAAGAGATAATCTCTGCACCCCAGCTTAATGACTGCACCAACCTCGTTTAGAAGGAATCTGCTGCTTATCACAGACCTAAATTACAAGCCTTTTGCAGCAGTAACACTGGCTTTTAATGTCTGCAAAAAGCCATAAATGTTTTAGAGGGTTATAGAAATAACAGGCTAATGTAATGTGCTAACTAGGAATGTGCAAAGACCTGTCCACGTGTATCTGAAGTCCCTGTTTGCTCTACACCACTGGTCTTTACTCAGCAATAGGACATCTTTGCAGCCCTTGGCCCACTCGTGATAGATGAGGCATTGCAGTTTTACTGCACTGCTGGTTGAGGTTATCTAGCAATAGTCACTGGAAGAATGATTAAATCTTGCAATTACCCTGTGCTCTCTTGTCTGACATCCAAGCTCAAACACCCTGTGATGGAGAGGTCGTTGCTCCTTGAATTTATATCTCTGCTAGTAGCCTGGCTTTTTGGTTTTGAGATGTCAGAGGTGGGTCCATGGAGCACAGATCTCTCACCAGCTCCATTTTATTTCCTTTCTTACTAGACCCTGGTCTTTTCCAGAAGGTGTATTACTTCAGCAGCAAATCCTTGGGAATGTAGTTTGCCTCATTTTGTACACATTTCATTTCTCTCACAGAAACACTTATTTATTCCTGCAAATCCAGCCTGCCTAAATCTGACGACTGAGCCAGCTTCAACTCCTTTGCTTATTTCTTCTCTGCTCAATTTCTTGCAAATTTTCCCCTATTCTGAGAGCTAAAAATACATCTGGGTGCTGCCTGGAGGCCATCTGAGAGCACAAAGGAAGGGGCAGCCCGAGCTTCATATGCATTGCTAAGCAGTGCATGAAGAGCCTTCCCCACAAACAGGGTTGCTCCTCTATCAGGCATCCATAAATACAGAAATCTGCCATTCCCAGAAGCAAATGCATACAGAAACATGCTCACTCCTTCTATTTAGCCAGCACAGACTCTTCTACAGAAAGTGCAATTGTTACTGAGAGCTCCAACTTGTAATGACACTGAACATAAATGGGTGAAAACGGGAAGAAAACTCAGCAGGGAGAAAAGCTACACCAGCTCCCACCCCTGCAACCCACAGAGCCTTCTCCTCCAGGAGTGTGTTTGTGTCAGGAATGAAACACAAGCTTCAGTGGAGGGGAAACCAAATACTTTCTGCATTTTTCACTGTCTGAATTTCCTCTTGATTTCTCAAAGTCGTGTTCTTCTACCAAAGCTCTTGGGAGCGCTGGCTTTCATAGCCGCCACTGCTAAGGGGGAGATGAAACCAAGATGTTGCTTCCTTGTTATCCAAGTGGGACTCTTTGTCCTACATACATGGAAAACACGACTTACTAGGTAGAATCTAAACCCCACAAATTAGTTCAGATCCCCAAAAGGTGACTGTTCAGATAAAATGTTTATTATAGAAGGGCTGGTATACTCCTCTTGCTCTCATTTATTACTGCTGTGTTCAGAACAAACCACATGATGTCATTGAAGAACAGAGTTGCGAAATCCCACATTCCAGACCAGGACCCAGGAATGATTCCCAAATTAGGCAAATGACATGTGAAATATCAGTAAAGGATCTGAGGAGAAGAAAAAAACAACAACAACAAACCTACAAAAAAGCCAAACCAAAACAAGAGATCCTGAAGCTACTTGAAACAAATTATGCTCTCCAAAACTGTCGTGTTAATGGCTCTTCACTCAAATATATTCACTCAAACTGCGGGAGGTGATTCTTGTTTTGGAAGTCCTTCCCTCATCCTGTGAGGAAGCACTGCTCTGCCAGAGGGATCTGCCAGAGGCCGGGCAGCAGCTGGCAAACATCTCAGAACAGGCAGGGCGAGCAACAGGGTCAGTGTTTACAAATGATAACTCATGTGAGCAGCGCTCACACCAGTGTTTGGGAAATAGCCCGCACCACCAATCTGACCTCCTGCCCAGATGGAATTTTTACTGATTTTTTTTTTTTTTTTTTCCTTAAAAAAAAAAAACAA
>VYXF01012755.1:1033655-1101647 GCA_013397295.1 Polioptila caerulea | reverse complement strand
GGCCGCGCTCATCGCCTGCCTCCTGCTCCGCGTCTTCAGGTGGGGACCGCCCGCGGCACCCCGGGGGTCACCGCGGGGCAGGGGGGACACCCGCGATCGGGGGCACGGGCCTAGGGGCCGGAGGGGGGAAGCGCCTCCTGTTTTATTATTGTATTATTTATCTATGTAATACGTATCTTGCATATAACCGTGTATTATATAACCTGCTCATGATGTGTTCAAAGCCCGGCCTCAAGCACGGCGTGTGTGGCTGGCCCAGCAGCCCCTGGGGAGCCGTGCGGGGCTGCCGGCCTGGCAAGCCCGCGCCTTCCTCGGCTCCTGCAGGAAATCAGGGCAGGAGCCGAGGGCTCCAAGGGGGATTTTCCAGCGTGGGTACACCCGCTGCGTGGGGCCTGGAGTGGGCACGGAGCGAAACGCTGGGGCTGTGTTGGAACATCTGGGAATAGGTGGGGTTGTTGGCGGCGGGTCACTGGGATGGGTGCCCAGGGAGCTGTGGGGTGCCTGGCCATGGAGACGCACAAAGCCCAGCCGGAGAGGCAGGCCCAGATGGCGAAGTGTCACAGCTCAGTGTCCGGCTGGGCAGGGACAGCCGGAAAGGGACGGGAACAGCTGGCGCTCGGCGGCGGGAGGAGGCGAAGCCGTGGCTCAGGTGACAGAGGCAGTTTAACAAGTGGAGCTGGCAAATTCTTCCTTGTTCTGTCTTCATGCAGCTCCTTTGTGCATGGCTGCATGCTCTGCTTCTCCTGCTTGGAACTAATTCCGTGTAGGAAGGGCGGCGTTCACGATGGTAGTATCCCAAAGCGTGGTCTATAAACCGAAATGATCAGGGCTGATACTTTCTGAAGAAATTGACATTAGACTGTATTCTACTGAAGTGTGTGCAGCAGCTGGCAAAGGCAATGCAAATAAATGTGCTCATAAAGTAATGTGGTTTGGGAGAGCCCAATAAAGTGTTGAAGAGGTTTTTTTTTTTAAATCAATATGTCTGCTTTGCAGCTGTACAAAGTTGTCACGGACAAACAACAGAATTGGTAGAGGTTATATGAGCTAGAATTAGGAAGTCTATAACTAAGGCATTTCATTCTGCACTAAGTTTCTACTCCTAGCTCTGTATGATCTTGGAGAGTTTATTTTCTTTGCCACAATTTCTTCTGAGTATAAAGCAATATCTTGTGTCGAGGAGACCTGGCTGAGTGTTGGTAGCCAAAGAAGGCAAACTGATAACCTTTAAAGGCCTTCCCTATACCTTTATCAGCTAAAACAGGTCCAAGTTAAAGTCACCTTGGGAAAGATGGATTTATTCTTCCATGCCAAAGTCATCATTATACAGCTGATCAGAGTTAATGAAGCATTAAAGATATGTTAAAATAAACACCCTCTAAGATGTCTTGTATATCTTTGGTAGAACCTGCTGGGGAAGTGGAAAATGAAGCTATTGGCTTCTGAGTATGTTTCTTTATCTGACAGAGCACTTGTTTGTAAACATTTATCCCAGTTGCAGACGAGACAAGAATACCAACAGGTATGTTTGTACAGCATCACACTTGTAGCTGACAACACAGATCAGTGGAGATTCTGTTGCAGAAGAGATAAGGGATTTACCCTCAATAAATGTAAGGCTTTTCTCCATCAGAATAAGAGCTTTGTTCACACTTAGTCAAAAACATTGTGATTATTTTTCTGGAGAGTCATGGATTCCTATTAAAGAGATTTTGCTGAAATCCAATCTTTGATTAAACTTTCACTGTGAAATTGTTTCGTATTGCTGGAAGTAAATTATCCTTTTATGTGGGTTTTAGAGATGGAAAAAACCAATGATTGGCCAAATACTCATCACAGGTGTCGGATTAATATTTTATACATTTTATTTTTTATAAACATCCCATTTTTACATACTTTTCTGTTGATATTATTTTCCTTTTTTGTTTGAGTAGGAATAAATTTATTTCTCCAGCTTTCACCTCAGTTCTTAAGACTCTCTTAAGGCAGTTCTCAGAGATTCCTCTTCATTCCTTTTGGAAATGTTATGCTCTGAATTCGTCTGATGGTTGTGTGGTTCAGACTGTGGTATCACCCGGAGTGGTCTGAATTTCCTTTCTCTCTGTGGCTGCTGGGATCTGTGAAGGCCAGCCAAGACTTTGCTATTTGTCTGCATGTGGCAAGGTCTAATTTGCTATAGTATTTATTTATTTATTCTTTTTTGCAAGCTCAGTCCTGGGTTTGCTTTCTTTCCTACAGCCGTGGGCTCTGCATGCTCCCAGCCCGGAAAAATTTCCACAACAAACCAAATTCCATGTTATTCTCAATCAAATAGTTGGGTAGTTTGCATTACCAAGAAACACAGTGTCTTGCAACAGACCGTGTGTGGTTAAACTCACTCTTTGTGTTTTGGATTTTGCTGTTTTACGTCCGTGTTTTGCCCTGTTTCTCTCCTCTGGTGCAGCTCGGTTCATTCCATTGCAATGCAATTCTTGGGATCAGCTCACAGGAAACTCAACATTTCAGATGTGGCTGACTGTGCTGGTAGACCATGGGCCTTCTAGGGAAACCTCATAAGTTACTTTTGCTCCAGTGGGCCGGCTGAGAGCAACCCAAAGCTTTAGTTGCAGAAGTCTCTGCTCTGTAAGTGTTTGCATCATGTCTTGACCTGCCCTTGAACAAACAGAATCCAGGCTGGAAAAGCTGCTGTGTATCCATTCTCTTAGAGAAAAGCTACCTGCTTATTTTGCATATTGTTGCTTTATTTTTCTTTTCGTTCAATTTTGATTTCTTCCTCAAATACCACTTTATGCTTAGTTTTTGCAGTAATAGCAAAACTGGTATAAATGAGATTGAGGAGGGAGGTTCAAGCACATGATCATAGGATACAAGACCCTTTGTTCTGTGAGCTGGACAGTTGCTCCAGGCCATCCAGGCTTAACCCCAGAGAGTTTTACTGATTTAAAATAATTGTATTATAACTAATTTAAACCTGCTATCTTTTAGTTGGAAGCCAGTCTTCCTTGTCCTGTCACTATGTCCCCCATCTCCAGAAAACACGAGGACTTGGCTTAGTGCTTCAACTTTGTTGCATACAGCACCATCCAGAGAGCAGAGATACCCAAAGAGATATGAAATATTACTGATCTAATTCATCAGCTGGTAGGAAGCCTGGGGTTTCCTGAGGTTTATAGTTCCTTTTTTTTTTTTTTTTTAACTGCTGAGGGAGTCCATTAACAGGAGATTAACTGGTCCTAATTCCATTCCGTATATAACTGTTGCTGCAGTTCTAGGAGGGACTGGCTTAATCAGACTTGCAGTAAGCACCCTACTTAGAAGAGATAAGGGTTTTTTTTTGAGTTGTTTGGGGTTTCTTTTTCTTTCCAGGGGATGGTACCCTCCCTCTGCATCTCTTAGCAGGAGGTAAGAAATGCGGAGACCTCTCTCTCTGGGTCAGGAAAAGAATAATCTTTGAATGTCAGGGTTGTGGACTAAAATAGATTAGAGGCGTAAATAATACAATGAACCAGTGAGTTGGTTCGAGCACTTAACCCACCACATGATGCCTCAGAAAGGAGGATGAAGTGCTGCATATGACTGGTGCTTGATCAAAATAGCCCCCGGTCAAAGTACAGACACAAAGTCAGCATTCTGCTCGCTGTGTGTCCTTCCCTGCCGTCTGCAGAGGGATGTACGTCCGATTTCGGGTGGACCAGGCAGACCCTGCTGTGGTGTGTGGTGCCTCAGCACTGGGTCTGCAGTGAAAGGTTAATGTCCTTGCACCCAGTTAACCTGGGTTTTCTTTCCTCCTCATAATTCTGGGCAAGACCTGTAGCATTCTCTCCTAATTATAGGGGGTGGCTGAATCAGCAGAAGGAACGGGATTTTTTTAAGTGGAAGATGGTTTTCTTTGCTAAACTACCCAGAACCACTTCTACCATGGCTCAACCACTTGGGGAGTTCATTGTCATTGTGCAAGGGCCACACTCTGACCACAGCTTCCAGCAGGCTTCTTGTTTGCTTTAAAAAAAAAAAACACAAAATGAATGTGACTGGAAAGGAGATGCTTTGTTTGCCCATGAGGTCTAATGTGTCCTGATCCTGTCCAGGAGGTCTCCAAAGTTCATGAAACATTTGTATTCTGTAGTTCCTGCCCTGAGCTGCTCTGCTGACTCTGCTGCCTGGTCCCACCTGCTGAATAAAGTGCTGTTCCTTTTTGTGCTGTCATTGCTGATGGTTACAGGGATCCCACTGAGGTTCAGGAGTTTTGATGGGAAACAGTTTCCTGACAGGCAGCCTTATTCAGTGTGCGTGTAGGGAAACTCCCAAGGCTTTCCTGCAAAGTTAGCTCAGGTAATTCTTCTGGTGTTTATGAAGCCTGAGGGAGTTGAGCAAAAGAGCAAATGAGAAAACAGACTGCTGGAAAGCAGATTAATGACAAATTAGCTAGATAATCTGGGGTGGAATGGATTGAGAAAGGGGTGGCAGGGAAAGACCTTTTTGCCTTATCAGTGGCAAACAACTGGTTGAAGCAGCTTAGCCAAAAACCAGCAGCAAAATGAGCTTCCTCCCTATCCTAGATGAGCACCATCATTAAGTGGGGTTGTGGGGATTAATAGGTCACTGTACAGTGAGTTCTGTTTCAGGTCCTCTTGAACATGTAGCCCAGATAGACTAATTAATGGCTGGAGGCAAAAGAATTCTAGTTTCCCATTTCTAAAAATATCTGTTCTGCAGTAATTTCTTCAACCACTCCATTATTAACAGTTTTAAGATGAACTCTGTGGAATAAATGATGTTTTCTAATGGAGGGAATGAGGGAGGAGGGGTCTCAGTAAAGTGGGCCTGATACTTGGAAAGGATCTTAGATGGAACCCATGGAAACCCCCTGTAGTCTGTATGTGAGTGCAACGTGGTAAGGCTGTGCTTGGTTAGTTCTGACAGGTTAGTCTTGGTCTATGTTTAGGCTTCCCGGCCTGAGTAAATATTTCTTGTAAAAACAGTGTTTTACTTGCAAGAGGAGACCCTCCTGCATCACTTTGCTGCTAGATTTTAGCAGGGAAGCAGAGTAACAGAGAAGTGGTTTCAAAAGGATTTTCGAGTGTTTGAGTTAAGAGTCCTGCTGTACTGGATATAAAATCACTTGTTTCAACAACAGCAGTAAAAAACCAGCCCATGCTCTGCGACACAGAGCACAGGTAGCTCTAAAGATTAGACCAGGAGGTGACTTTCTCCTCACTCCTGATTGCAACCTCAGCCTTCAGGGAGGAAATGCAAACTGCTTCATCCCAAGGGCTGGGACCTGTTTCTTCAGCCTTGGATTACTGCCCAAAAGCAGTGCTTGGCAGAGCTACTGAGATTTCCACATCAGAGCTGGTCACTGATTTAAATTTCCTTAACTTTAAGTCTGGGAGGCATCACTGTGGTGGAGATGGACACTCAGGGCTGGAGTCCCAGTGTCTCTGCAGTGCTCACACCCCAGTTCCTGTTGCTATGTAACTCTTTTAAAGACTTCCTGAGGCAAAAGCTGTGCTTTTGAATCTGGCACACCTCACATGATGTGCCAGGGCAAGGCCTCTTGATGGTGAAAGTGCACTTGGGATGTGCTGACTGCTCAGAGCACTAACTCTGATTACCAAAAATCTGCTGGGCTGCTTGCTTGTGCCTGCACCAGCTTCCTTGTCATGCTTGGCAGGTAGGAGTTTTGTTTGCTAAAAGGTGTAGGGGAAAGTTCTGCATTTTGTTAACCAAAACCATCCACTTTTCTCCCCGAAGGCTGGCCGAGTACACATCTTGAGTATACATCTTGAATGTGTAATCACAAAAATGCATTCATGCATGAGCAGTGTGACCTTCCCTAGTATGCATGAAAACAGGAGGTGAAATAAAAAAAAAAAATAGACCCACGCAATTCCAGCTGGAGGCAGAGAGTAAATTGAAAAGCCACACACCAAGTGTTTATTAATTGAAAGTAAGTGTTGGAAAATAGATCTCTCAAAACTGTGGGATGTGCAGGTGTGTGAGCATCTCCATTTCCAAAGGAAGGTAAGGCTGGCATCTGTGGGAGGAGAGGTGGTAGGTACAGTTAGCTTTGAACGATGGTTGATTGTTTTTCATAGCACCTGCACAGATGGAGCCTGAAACTGCTTCAGGTGAGACTCAAGGTTGTTGCTGTGGGAGTTGCTTGGCCTGACTGCAAGGAAAAGGGAGCAGGCAATTTTGTACCCAGACAGCATCACCTCCTTGCTCCTAATCCTGCCTAGAACATTCCCGTGGCTCAGCAGGGCTTAACCTGTGCTTTCTCATCTGAACATGTTCACTAAACCAGTGGCTGCTTCAGCTGATTAGGCCCATGTCTCATTTATTGAGTGTGGCAGCAGGAGCACGTGGTGGCTGCAGCGTTGGTGTGGCTGCCCTGGGTGCCAGAGCATCCCTGGTTTGTCGGCAGTGGAAAGACTGACGTTGATCTGGATTGCAGCTGATGAGAATCTGCTCACACACAGGCAGGAACAGTGGCCTTGGAAAGGCAGCAGAGGATGGAGGCTGGTTCTGCAGCATTCCTCTTTGGGGGGTCTGAATCCAACAGAGTCAGAGCTGCTGGGATCAGCTTCAGCCTCTCCAAGGAATACTGTGTAAAGGCAATCTTCCCCACCTCTGTTTCAGGTCTGGCAAGAGGATTAAGAAGACCAGGAAGTACGACATAATCACCACCCCGGCCGAGCGGGTGGAAATGGCTCCTCTGAACGAAGAAGATGATGAGGATGAAGACTCAACAGTGTTTGATGTGAAATACAGGTACTGCTGCCATCCATCCAGTTAGACTTGCTCACTGAGCTCTTGTTAGTGAACACAACTCTTCTGTTTCTCTGCTGGGCTAACTTGGCAGGCATGAGGCAGTCACCATCTCCCTCTTTGCCCAAGCATTATCCCTTTCCTTTACACTCCTCGGCCAATTCCCAGCACACACGGCTCTGTCCTCCCCTGCTCCTGCAGTAGCCCTGTCACTGCCCCAGGCTGTCTGCACTCCTCTTTCCCCTGCAGAGCAGCACAACGGGGTACACGTGTCCCAGATAGCTGACAGGGTTGGACAGACTGAACTTCCCCTCTCGGGCAGCTGCTGGCAGTCATTCCTGTGTGCTCACACTGGATGCACGGAGGGCTGTGGATCAAGGGTCATGGATCCAGGGCTGCTTTCCCAGGCACTGCTGTTGCTGTGAGCCTGGGAGGGAAATCAGAATGAATCTCCACAAAATTTGTACCAGAGTGCTCCTGTGTTGGTCTATGACACAGAGAGGACTGTGGGCCTTCACTGATGCTGTTAGCAGTTATCCCTTAGCAACAAACTTTCCTTAAATATGTCTGTCTTTTTGAGGTGGAAGTGGTGTGACAACCCAAAACTTCTGCTGCCTATTTTGGGCCTGAAGATTTATGGCAACAACTCAGCACATAAAGATGCTGCTTGTTGATTTATGACATCAGGGTATCTGCATCTCTTATTTTTATTTGCATCAAGCCATCCACACTATTCGAGTTGTGTTCTCATTCAGATAAGGCCTGCTCTAAAATCTGTCCTACTTTGGCTGAAATAAGCTCTTCTAATTATAAAAATGCAGATATTGACAACTTCTAACTGGAGATTTTACAGACTTTACTCACGTTGCCCATCTCCTAACTTTGGAAAAGGGGGAACACCACATCTGCTCTGAGCACATGTGCCAACATCTGAACTGCACACCACTGTATGCTCCTCTGGTTGTTTCCCAAATAACTGCATTAGTTCTCTGTAAAAATCAGGAAATAGTTGGGAGCCATGAAACAATGAAGGGTGTGAGCCACAAGCCTTTATGTGTAAAAAATTAATTCTTGGTTTAAAAGACTCCTATCAGTCTTTACCTGACTTTTGCTGTTCCCTGTAGCTGCCCTGTGTTTGCTCTAATAATTTCAGCTTGTGCAGTTTGTACTTTGGGATTGAGCTTTGTTAAACCCAGAGCACAGAGATCTGAGTCACCATGGCCTGTTAAACAGCCACCGTGTCCCACCCTTTTCCTTTTAACTCCATGCTTTCTCTGTGAACTTTTGGAAATGGGATCTGAGGGTTTTTTCCTCAAAGAACAAGAACAGAAGAATCTCAATCATGGCAGTGCTTCAGGACAAGATGTCTAATAGTGAAATAGTGGATGAACAGAGAGAGCTTGCTGGAGACCATTTGTCTCTGGAGAGTTGTGTTCGTGTTATCTGACATTGCTTCCCTGGAGCAAATACTCTGCTGCTATCACTGAAGGTATCAGCTCCTCCTGGGTCCCTCTTCTTAGCCAGCCAGTCCTCTTTTCTTTCTGCCACAGTGTAACAGCTATTAACTTGCACATTTTCTGCAGTCCTTGCTGTTTCAGGCATACTTTTGTTTAGCTCAAACAGAGGTACTCAGTTTGGAGGGGAAGATCATCTTACAGACAGCCCCTTAGCAGTGCTAGTTTTGGGAAAGCTTCTTTGAGGATGCATTTGCTGTAGAAGGTGCCAGGCTCTCTGGTTCCTTTTCCTCCTTAGGGGATTCTATCCCAAACAGTTCACAAATCCTGACACCAGTAAAGAGACTCCTTTGCAAACTGGAGTTGCTGAGTTTGACCATTGACAACCCCATTAAACTAGTCAGGACTTTTTTCATAGATACTTGTGTTCAGATGGGAAGAGAGGGATACAGCTGCAGAAAGGGCAGCTCAGACTTGCCCATGGGGAGTCAGGGAACAAACTTCTAACAGGTCTTGTTTTGGGGTGTCTGCCCCAGTCCTCCCCTACCCCCCAAGCTGGTATTCATGGTGTGGGAGGCTCTGAGCTGGTTTATTTGAGATCCTCTCCCGTTGCCGAAAGATCTGTGCTGGCACTTGCATCTGTATTTGGGGGAGTAATTGAGATTCTGTGCTGTCTCCCTGTGTAATGCAAACAGCTCTCTAATTAAAAGGCAGTTGGTGTGGAGCAGCAACAGGGGAAAAGCGACATTTACCTCTCCAATTGGTTCTTGTGCAGTTAATTTTCTTTCCTTTAATGCTTTGTCCTTGTGTGGATTTGTTTCCAGTCTTACATGAGGCATCAAAGAACAGCAGACAGTGTAAATTGGGCTGCTGGATGAAGGTCATTGCTATTTTTTTCCTTTTTTTTTTCAGGAGGCTTTAAGGTTTTAGGCTCCCATTAGATCCCCCCCTGGCTTCCCCTGGGCAGTGGAGCAACAAGAAATAACCACCTTCCTCCAGTAAGGCAGAGTAATGAGACCACTTCAAAATCTTACCCAAACACAGTCCTTTCTGTGGATGCAAAAGGCACCCACTGCTGCCTCTGTCGAATGTGTGCTGGATCAGATCCCCTCTTTGCAACCTCATTCCAGCAGCAGGGAAGCAGCTCTGTCAATGGCCTCTAATCCTGCAGGCACAATTTCTGTGTGAAAAGAGGTGGAAAGTATAAAACAAAGATTGTCACAGAGTAAAAGTGCCAGATCACTTGGACACTGACACCTCATTTAAAAGCTTACTGGAAACCACTGTTTTAATATGTGTTTGCTCTGGTATTGAGAGAGGCTTCTGGATAAAAAGTTCAGGAATTGTTCTGGAATTACTATAGAGCTACGCAAAGAAAGCAAATGGAGCAATGGAAAGAGTGTTTGTTTCTTGATCTTCAATCCAATCTGTGATGAAGGCTGAAAAGCATTCTTGTCCAGTTGATTCCTGGACCATATGAACTATATTGGTCATCATTTCCCAGATGTCAGATGTTTTTTCAAGTTTTATGATAGGATTTGCTGCCCATCTTCAAAAATGAGTTAGTGGAAGGCTAAATCCCATCCTCTATACATGCTTTTTCTCATCCCACAAATAGGTTTTGATTTGAAGATTTCCCTCTCCTCTTTGCTCCTTTAGCACTTCCTTTCAGGAAGGCAAGGGGAATTTGCACAAGTTCTGTGATCTCTGTGATGGAGCTAGGCCATTGATTCATCAGGCATTTGGCACTCAGAGATACTTGAGTGGAGAGCAGTGGAGTAAAGTAGGTTACAGGCAAACATCCCCAACAAACTGGTGTCCATCCCCCACCACAGAGCACTCTGCTTGTTTTGAGAAAAGAGATTAAAACAGCTGCAAAAAGAACTAGTTTCTGAAAAGGTAAATAAAATTGTTAGCTTGTTAAGCTTATTAACTCTAGCAATGCTCATTGGGGGATTTCTTGTCAGCTTCAATAGGAAGCTGAAAACAAGTTCTGAATAAATTCCGTGGCGCCTTGCACATGAAAGGCTTTGAAAGCACTTCAGTAATCTGGGATATCAGCAGTGACTGCTCTCCCTGCTGACTTGCAGCTGTTGGAGGCAGCGAGTTCTGCTCTTCCTTCGCTGGCTGAGCCCAGCTGGGGGAATTTCACAACTGTCCAGGGCGAGGGCGATACGTGCCTGTGACAGCCCAGAGCTGGGGAAAGAACTCGGAATCTAAATGCTAGTCCTGATGTCAGCCTCCTAAATAAATACTGATAGAAAGTTTTTCTTGGGGCAGATTGAAGCCTCTGTCCTTCCTGTCGGCTGAGTGAAATTCCTGTTTGTTTTCCCTATGGATTGTCATTTTTCCCTCTAACAGCAGCAGCACCAGCAGAACACAGAAGTGGTTTAGGAATGCATCTTCCAAAGTGCTCTTGAAAGGAGAAAGATTTATGTGTAAGGAGCAGTGGCAGGCTGAGGGAAGAGGACAGGAATATTTATTCAGCCATTGTGGATCTAAAGGGCCTTTGAGAGCTTGCAGGATGTTTTAGAGGAAAGATGCAGCACATGTAAGGGCTGGATTCTGGATTCATCCCTTTTTCAGACACTGGTAGTAGGGAACTGTAGAGAAACATCTTCAGCACAGTTGCAGGGCTCAGTCTTTGATGTACTAGAGTCTTGGGAATCCCTTTAAAATATGGGTTATGCTACTGGTGCCCTTTCTAGGACTACATCCTTTCCAGATCCTGACTGCATGTGCAGCTCTGAATGGAGCATGGAATTGTTCCATTTGTTACTGTGAGGTGTTCACTCTCAAGGGAGCAGCTCTAATGGATTTTTTTTTTCCAGTGAAAGCTGCAGGCAATTCTGGATGATGCCAGGTGAATTGTACTGGGGTTTATAGCAGCTTATTTTTTTCCCCCAGCAGGCAGCAGTGACAAGTTGTGTGTAAATGGAGGGGTATCATTTATCCTCATCTGAAGCGGGTGCAAATCACCAACACAGGCAGCAGCTCACTATAAATACAACAAATTGCCAAAGCTTTGGTGCTGCTGTTACGGATTCCCCATAGGCCCACAGCAGGGGAGGAAAAGAGATAGTCAAAGAGCAATTTTTGCTGGGTTTTGAAGGCCAGTTCTTTCCTGATGATCCTCTGACAGTGTTGCCCAGCACACCGTGTTCTGCTGCTCTTGCAGTCCTGTGGGAGGGCTCTCTCCTCCTTCCTGGAGTGTAACAAGTTCCTATTAAGATTTTTTTTGAACCCTGAAGCAGTTAAGGCAGTAGGGTGTCGGGAGGAGCGTCCATAGCAAGGAGGATGGTCTGTGTGTATTGATGGGTAAGGGGTGCACTTGTGTGCACAGTAAAAGCTGTGAGGTGCAGAGTGTGGTTTCGTGTGCCTTCCTGTGCACATTCCCTTCTTAGGATCTTCCAGCATCTGGTCTTTGTCTCCCCTTGATATCTCTTCCCCTGGCATGGCACTAACATCCCATCACTGCCACTGCCACGAACTGCTGGAGGGGACTGGTGGCAATCCCAGATGCTGCCTTTTCCTTTGTGGCCATTGGGATTTCTTTTTTCCGCTTTGCACGTGGGTTCTCGTCTCTGCCTGGGAGTGATTTTAATTGCAAATCTCCAGCTGTATTAATTCTTCTGCTTTCCAGGTAAAGCAGCTCCGTGGAGCGTCGGTGCCCTGCAAGACGTCATTCTGCTGTCGAGGGACCTGCTGAACCCGTAACTGTGAAAGGGGAGGCTTTCATCTCTGCAGCATTACAGCCAAACCGAGCCTCACCTCCTCGAGGTGCTGTTTGTACAGCAGGCTGTGGAGCTTCTGACTAAAGCAGCACCATTTGGTTCCCTGGTGTCCCGACCCCTGCGTTGGAATGACCAGAGTTCCTCTTTGCAAGCTGGGCTCTCTTGCTTTAGGAGGGCTGCAGTGTCACCAAAGCATGACAAGGTGCAGCTCCTTACGGTCTAAAAAAGTTTTGCAAAAGGAGGAAGACGAGGAGATTAAACCGAGCTGCCCCAAGGACTTACTTTCTAAAATCCTGATTGAACACTTCAGTCACTGTTAAACTTTGGTCATTGTTAAACGGATCACGTGTTTAAAAAAAAATCAAGAAGTATTTTTGGGCCTTACAGAGGTGACTTAGGACTTAAGATGGTAAAAATGTAAGCCATGCTGAAATGCCACACTATGTTTGCTGTAGGGTTTTGGGTGGGAAGGGGTTGGGAGGTTGACTCATGTAGGAAATTTTCTTGACTTGCTACTGATTTTTTTTTTTAAACAACAATTGCACTAAGTTTTCATGATGACACTCTCATTGTCCCAAGGAGCTCTGATCAGATCAACTTCAGTAAGTGAGACCACAGGGAAATAGGAAGAAACAGGCATGCTCTAAACTACAGCAATCTTGGATAAAAAAAGATATATTTTTGTAATTTTCTGCCCTTCCACTGGGAGTAAAACCAGTGTTTTGTACTGTCCTGTGCTGACTGTAACTTGTCTACAATTCATTACCTTTTTCTAAGTAAAGTAAGTCCTCATGTGGAATGATTGGATTGCAGAGAGAACATGTCATATTTTTCATGGAAGCTTCATGTAAGTGATCTTATTCTCTGTCAAACTGGAAGTTTTCCCTTACTACCTGCTTGACAAAGCTCATTTAACTCAAGGATGCGTTTTTAGCCATTGCTCCCTGCTGTGCTTTGTGCTGCAGAGGTCAGAGCTGTGGGATGACACAGTGGGAATCAGATTGCTGCATCTGGAAAGGTCAGATTTGGGAGACCACAGGCATCCAGGCATTCCAGGCCAGCGGTGGAAAGGGCAAACCTAACTGGGATAGTTTCTTTATTTTGTGGTTTTCCTTTAGAGTAACCACAGATGAAGTTCAGACTTTACTGTTTACTGCACTCCTTAACACCTTCTATTTTGGGTTTTTAAGCTGGCTGGAACCTTGCTTTTCTTGGGGCACACATCATTTCCAATTGTTTTAGGATTGTCCCACTGTTGGCTAGACCCTCTCCCAGCCTAGCAGTTGAAATCCCTCAAGGAGACTGCAGTTTCTGGCAAAGCACCAGCCTTGCAGCAGGCTGCCACTTTTGGGATTTTTATCTTCTTTTTTTAAAGCCCTATTGAGATTTGAGGCTTGTTGAGAAACCAAACTGCTTTGTCACGATACCACGACCTGCGCCAGTTCTGTGTGGTTCCCCTTGGCCCTCAGTCAGTGAAAGGAGGGGAAGGGGAATTTTTTTTCCTTTCCAGCAGCCTTGTGCATTCATCCAAGCAGCTGCCATACCACAGCTTGCTTTCCCTAGCCGTGACTCAGCAAAGGCTTTGCAGACAGCCAGTTCAGTCTGGATGGAAAGATCCCAAAGCAGACTGCTGTGTTAACATTAGTCATCCAGGCAATATAAAATGCTCTGTTATTTTCATTCATGGAATAGCTTGAGTCATTCTGTGCCACTGTTACCAAGCAATATTTGGTGAGGATGGGCTGGGCAGGTTGTACACAGGAAGAAGAGAGTGGAATGGTGCTGCAGGTTGAGGGGAGGCCTGGAGCTCTTCCCTCACCTTGGTAAAACAGGTTTCAGGCTCTAGGCTGGGTGCTCCAGATGGACATACTGAGTTTCTTGAGGGCTGCAAGACTTTGAAAGCTGGGAATTGAACTTCTTGGGCAGACCAAGCCCTTTTGAAGCCAGAGAAGTGGCAATGCTGGGAGGAGAGAGGGAGGTTAAAAGCTTCTGTTGGTGTTTGCAGAAGGAGGGGATGGGATGAGGTGGCTGCCCTGTCTGTGCAGGCACCATGGCAACGTGTTCATGCCCACTCTCCTGCCATGCTCATTAAGCTGAGCATCAGGCACCCTCAGGGTGGGGGACAGGGAATGAAACCATCCCTTTGCACAAAAGAAAGGCAAGACCAAGTTACGAAGGAGAGAGATGAGAAGAAGCATGAAGGGCACCTCTCCATTCTGAGGGCGAGTTGGCTCTTGAAATCAGTTTTTCCAGCAGCTTCAGGTCACTTGCTGAATTGGGCTGGCAAAGGCCTTGCTTGTAGCTTAAAAAAACAAAAAAAATCCCACTATTTTCACAACATGGCCAAATCTCAATGGTGGGCAGGGAGCAGGTATTTAAGATGTTGAAGATGGAGGTTCTCAAGAGCAGCTGGGATTTCCTGACTCCTTGGGGAAGTCCCAAACTGTGTGCCATAAGCTAAAAAGTGCTTATAGGGCAGCAGCAGCTGCTTGGTGGAAGTAAAAGGTCAACCTGACCAGTTGCTCACAGTCATGAAAATAATCTGAATGCTCTGTCTGATACTCAGTTGCTGATGCAAATGTGAGGCAATGTTTACCTCTACAAAACTTGCTGTATATGGTTTAAAGTGTCTGGTTAAATATTCTATAGCTATATTTAGTTAAGATTTTAAGAGCACTTGATGTGACTCATCTAATAGTATATATATATGAATATTTTTGTAATTTTAGAAATCAGCTTAAAACTTAGGTTTAATAATTTGAACTGTTTGGTTCAGGTAGTTCTAGGAGTCCATCAAAGAAGAAATAGCCATTAACCACTACATGAGTTTTTTACCTTAGTGTTCTGTGTATCTTACACTACAGATTTAATCTGATTGTGACTGTAACGTGTCTTAGTATCTGCTGCTATTTTGTGTTGCCTAGTCAAACTTGCTTTGTTCAAGAGCATTTTAAAAGGCATATTTTTTTCCTAACAGAAAACGAAAACAGAAATGTTATTACAGCTGTCTGCCTGTAGCTCACTTACTGCTTACAGAATCCACCGACTGAGGCAGAGTTTGTGAGTGAGAGCTTTTCCCTTTGTGCATGTGGAGGGAGAACCCTGCACAGGACTGCAGCTGCTCTACTCCAGCCACAGCCCTGTCACCAGAGATTACACTTGAGAAGCCAGAAATCTGTGTGCCATGCTTACCTGCAGAACTAAGTACACAGATAGCTTTGTATTTGCATTTTTTCCCCTTTTGTTCCCTGGAAGCTGCAGAGATGACTGCAAAGACTCGTTTAGCACACTGACTTTGTGATCCCCTAGTGTTTATCTTAAGGCCAAACTTACTTGTAAGAGTCTACAGGCACTAATGAAGCTTGAACACATAGACACTAATTAACTCAAACGTTTTGTTTGTTCCCTCTAATTCCATGTACATGGTATAATCTCTGCAGGGTGGTGGGCTGTGGTTTTTGTCAAAAGATTTTTCCTTGTTAGATGAGTTTCTGCTGCTGCCGTTTGTGAGGAGGTATCAGGACCATGTGTTCAGTTTTGTGCAATTGCTTTGAAGTTTTTTTTAAAAAGAATTTGTCATTGTGACCAAAGCTTCTTTTTAAGGAAAAATTGGTTGCCTTTGAATGGATGTCATGTGTTTCAGTAGAAACTGCCATCATTAAACATGTTCTTGAAATCCTTGTGCTGTGTGTTATGCTTAAGGGCAGGAATAGGAAGGAGGTGTTGCTTTTTGGAATGGGGTGGATGTCAGAGCACCCTGTGTGCTCCATTATTAGAGAGTTGCAAGTCCCTTTGTGACTCTGAATCAAAGTCTGACAAGGGGGGGAAGCTAATCACACAACCATCAGGAAGATAGGCTTACTTCTGGGATCAGAAGGCAAAATCCTCTGCAGTAGGGAAGGGATCTCAGTGCCTTTGACTTCCTGGCCGTGTTTGGTAGCTCAGAGCCCACAAACTCAGAGCCTCTCTGAGCACCACTGGGCCAAGCCCTGTCCCCTCCCTGGGCTGGCCAGGTCACACCACAGCTGTTCAGCAGAACCCCTTCCCCTCCAGACGTGCTTGATGAAGTTGCCCATCTCTCGAGCAGTTTTGCCTCGTGGCTCCCAGGGCACGGCGAGATGCTGAAGTGCTGGAGATCGGGATCAGGGCAGTCTGAGGCTGCTTGTTCCACACTTTGGGCAGTTCTCAGAGGACTGTTTTCCTCCTGGATATGGAGAGCAGACACTCCTGGGCTCTGGAGCAGCTACAGGACAGACTGGTCCAGCATCCTGTGCACCCTGTGCTCTGCCAGGTACCACATGATTTCTCTGCCTTGATGTCTTCATCTCTTCAAGAACAGTCCAAGAGTAATTCAGTGCTGCACACAAGAGGCAGCTGCTGTCCCGCCTCTGCCTTTTGAATTATGTCCTGCCAGCAAAGTGAAGCTCAATCTAATTCAAAATACCCAAAACAATGCTGTCAGCCTGGAGCCAGCTGCTGAGCAGCTAAGCTGGTTTGTGTAGGAAGCTGTAAGGCCCCTCAAGGTAAGCCCCAGCCTAAAGCTGGCTAAGCAGGACAGGCTGCTCCTAGCACAGGACTGAGGGTGTGACAGAACAAAAGGCAGAGGCTGCCATCACTGTTGTACTCACCTTTCTGATGGGGTCTCAAGTGGAAGATGAGCAAATGACCCGTGGAAATGGTTACCTAAGTAAGAGCTGGGTTTGATGAAGGTGATTGCAGCTGAGGCAGTGTGAGGAAGGAGCAAGGCTCAGCTTAGCTCTGTCTGAATTTTGACATGGGGAAACGCAATGCTGCAACAAAGATTTTCTCCGGCAAATATTTTTTTATTATTTTTTTTTTCTAAATGGATCTCATTAAGGGGATGTTTCTACAGTATCTAGAAGAATTCTGCATGGGCCAGAGTACAGCACAGCTTCCCCTCTCCCGTGGGTGGCTGTTACCACCCTCGTACAAGCTGCTGCTCTTATTAGCAAGTCTGTGTGCAGGAGTGAGGTTAAGTGAACAGAGCTAATTCACATTTATAACCCTGGCAAAGGCAGGGGGTGTCTTCTTTGTGTCTCAGTGTCAATGATCTTTGGATGCCTTGATACTGATAACTGCAAAATTGTCAGTGATGTGTGGCAAATGCTATCAGAGATGGGAGCTGAACACAGATGATTGGAATCATGCCTGACAACAAGCTCTATTAAGAGTATGAAACAGGAACAGCTCTAATTGCTTAAGACCGAGTAGTCTGTAACTAGGCTGCATAGAAACATTGAGGATAGTTAATCTCCCTATCAGCTGGCAATTACCGATTTTGAAGAGGCCAAAAACTCTTCTAGCTCTGGTTTCAAGCAGACACCCACTCCAGGCTGGCTCACTTCTCCCGTGGCCATTTGCTCACAGCATGTTAGATGAGCCAAATATATTTCAAAACAGTGCTTCTAATTCATGGAAAACAACTCTTCAGCTCAAGAAAGCAGCATGGAAGGCGTGGCCATTGCTTTTAAAGCTAAGAAGCAAAGGGTGTTAAAAATCCAGATGCAGTTTTTGATGGCTTAGAAGGCATAAAGCTGGTTTCTAGGCTTTTCTCTCCCCTCATGCTGGTGTCTCCAGCCACCTTGTTTCCTCACTTGCCTCCACATTGAGGGACCAGCAGCACGGGGGAGCCTCCAGCTCCCTCCAGCTCCGTGGGGTGAGCCCACTTAGGCTGCATATGGACGAGGAAGGAAAAGACAGATCCTGAGGAGCCTGAGCAGCTGCTTCAAAGCTTCAGTCAGCATGTTTAATCTCTGTCTTGGAAGATGTTACAATCCTAATTGCCATCCTTTGAAGGCTGCCAGCCCTGGCTTGAGAGCACTCTCCTGGCTGTTGCCTGTCTCTGCCCAGTGATGGAGGGAACCCACTGATCTGAGTGTGAAGCAAGGACAAGGACTCAATTCCCTGTCATGTGCAGATGGGGGACTGTTGGTTTGAAGGATGAGGAGGGATAAGAATTAGATGACCTACTACACCACCTCAGCCAGGGCAATTTATTTTAAAGCTTTTCTGTGAAGGGTAACATATTATCTGCTTAAAGCTCATCCTGACTCCTCTGAGCTTCTTGCAGTGTCTCTTTCTAGATAATTTAATTCAACGTACATGTTGTTATTCTCTCCTATCAACAGTTTAGCATCAGATACCTGCCCAGGACCTTTACCAATTCCAAAAGCCAGATGAGCCTGTTAAAACATCTTCTCTGACCTGTGCTGAGCAGCACAGAACATCCTTGGGGACTCCTCTGCAAAGTCTAAATGCTGGTGAAATAACTGTGGCATAATTCCCTCACGTGCTGACTGGAAAGCGACTCTCTCTGGGTGATAGGATCACAGAAGCCAACCTCCCCTCAGACTGGCTGGCCCTGCTCACAGTGAATCCTCAGCTGTGAGTTTCAGATGTGCATTTCTTGCCAGGGAACAAATCTGTTAAAAGGGCCTGTGTTGATGTGGCCTGGTTCTCATCAGCTCTGGTGCCAGCCCAGAATAACCACTGCACTGCTGCTGAGCAAAAATAAACTCTTTGTCATCAATTCCTTGAAGCATCACTTCCAAATCCTTCGCCTCCTCCAGCTGTTTCCCCTCCAAGGATTTCCAAGCTGTCTGTGCTTTGATACAAACATATTTATCTGAAGAGAAGCTCTTCTTTACAGACACATTTCTCTCCCTCTGCCCTCCATTCATAAAGGTTTAAGCTCAGGTCAAGAACATTTGACATTTCCCCACTTCATTTTTGCCTGGCTGTCAGCAGAGTTGTCTCAGTAGTGCCTTTTGGACAGTGTCTGAAATTACCTGGTTCTCTCCATCTCCTTGCATAAGGACTTGTACAGCACAGATCCCAGTGGCACTGAGATAATTCTCAGGTAAAGAGAAAAGAAAAATCAGCCCCCAGTCTGTTTAGGCAATGTCTCCTGTTTCCTTTACTGTGTATAGCTTTTTTTGGGTCAGACCAGTTCCTCTTGCTGATGGTGCAGCAATGCTTTCAGAGCTCAGCAGTGCATGCAGTAGTCCCTGCCCTTCTTCCCCTCCTGCCCCTTTTTCCATCCAGCTTCCCGTGGTATTTCTGCCTCCAAATTCCCGAATTCCTGACTCCAAATCATCTGCGGTACAGACTGACAACACCCTGTGGATAAAGCTGTGGCAAAGGAGAAATAAATCTCTTTATTTTGGACTAACGAGGTAAAACATTGCTGCAGCAACCTACTGATGAGGATGGGTCTTGCTAGAAAGGCAGGGGTTATCCAGAGCAAGGCTGAGATCCTCAGGAATTGCCATTTTCCATGTCTGACTCAATGGGCAAACACACGGAACTGGGTGATCCTTAAGGTCTTTTTCAATCCAAACCACTCTGTGATTCCGTGAGTCAAGGTTCCAATCTGAGCTCCTGTAGTTAAGAGGCAGGAATGTTTAGGTGCTGTTAGCACTCCTGAAGCTTGCTGAGCTTAAATAAAAGAATGATCCTGCTCAGAGTGCTCACAGACAGGGCAAGGCTCTTGCTGAAGAGCTTCTATTTAATGAGCTGTTCAAATGAAGGACATACTTTGTCCCTCTGCTCATACATAGTATTTTTAAAATCACATATTTGCAGTGCATTGTTCATTGCTGTTCAAGGAAACAAATGATTTGCTTTTAACATAATCACTATCAGAAATAAGTTATTCAGCGTTTACTGCTTGGAATTTAAAAAGTGAATCTGAATTTCTTTTTAGTTCCTTCCTCTTTTTTTTTTTTATAATAGATATACAAGCTGCAGGGCACACTTTTATGCTCCTGTAGCCAAGATTTTATAGAATTGACTAATAATCTATTTTGCATATTTATAAACACTTTATTATTTATTAATGGCGCATTTCAGGAGTAAATTTATAATCCTGCCATGTGATCTCAGCCTTTTAGAGAAAAATGGTTGCTCGTGTCAAAGAGCTGAAAATTAGAGCTGGCATAACAAAGAAATGAGTGAGAATATCTCATTAGTGTGAGAGCAAACAGGCAGGAGCCTCTGCGAGGGTGCACACAGGCACACGAGGTGCACGCACCGAGATGTCAAACGCAGAACACAGCACTCAAGATGTATCAATTCCTGCTGTTTGCTCTAAGCCCACAGGAGCACAGCACAACCCTTCAGTCACGTAAAAGCACAGGCTCAATGCACCCAGTGCTCTCTCTCCTAGCTGACATTACTGCCCTTGGCCGCGCCACCTCCAGGCATTTTAAGCTTCAGGATTTTGAAGAGTCCTGATGTCCACCTTGGTGGGTTCAAGCCTGAAGATCAGATACAGGTGATCAACCACCTCACTACTGCTGGAATCCCTCAGATCCCTCACCCATTTCCAGTCTCAGGTAACCCCTCTCCACCCTGAGCATTATCAAAGCACTCGGAGAGGGGTGCCAGGAGCATACAAGCACATGCACAAATGTAGTTTCTGATGCCAGCATTATTTCACTTAAAACCAGAGCACCTTCTGTGCACTCAGAATAAATCCTCTGAGCTACTTTTTCTACCTTACCTGTCTCTAGGAAGCCCCTGGAGATATCTCTGGTCAGGTGTGGAGCTCTGCTGGTCTCCACAGCTCATAGCTAACAAACACACTTCCCAACCACCTGGTACCACTTGCAGTGATTACTCCACTTGTGCCCTTTATAATTTTCTGGTCCTGAGCCTTCCTCCCTCCAGTCTCATCAGGCAACCAAACACCTGCCAAGCGCTGTCCTTGCTAAAGCTGCTCCTCACACCCCAGTCACTATCCGTGAGTCCTGGGGGGAGGAGGAAGCTCAGTGAAGAAGGCACAAGGCTGCAGATCCAGAGCTGGCAGCTTGTGTAAAGACATAGCATTGGGCTGGAAGTTTCTTGGTTATTCAGATTTACCAAATCACCTCCCTTTAAGTGCAAGGATGGTGCCCCAGTGCTTGGCCCGTGGCACCCTGGCTGTGCTTCTGGGGAAACCTGTCATTTTTGGAACCCTGTGTCCAGAACTTCACAATACAAAATCCTCCAACAGCTTCGGTGGTGCTGTGTGCTTTTCTTACCTCTAGAAGATGCTTTCCCTTGGCTCACTGCAGCCATAAAATGAATGACACTTCCTTCCCCAGTGCCAGGGCAGGGTTGTTCAGCTGTTTAACTGTGTGGCTGGGCTTGGAATCACTGCATGGCTGGCTGGCTTTCCATCAGGCTGGGCTTGCAGCTTGTGCCAAGCTGGGCAGCCTGAGCCACAGGGAAGACCTGTCAGAGCTCCATCCCTTAACCAGGGCTTCCCAAGTCAGCTGGGGCATCACCACCGTGCACAGAGGGCTGCAGAACCTAAAGCTCCCACAGCCTCAGGTCAAAAGCTGGGAACCTCATCTGGCTCTTTTCGCTCCAAAGCTGCCAAGCAGGGAGTGTGTAGCGAGGTCTCTCCTGGTAAGGGAGAGGTGATTAATGAGTCTGGCTCATAAAAGCTGGGAAGGAGAACTGAGGAGACCTGCCAGGCTCTTCATCAGCAGAACAGGCAGCCGGGCACAAGGTGGGTCTGCTCCTGTCACGGGGAGCTGCTGTGCGATCTGCCCTGTGCCAGAGGCATCAAGGTGCTGCTGCTGCTCTGGGGCAAAAGCCTCTGAAAGGTGATGTTTCCTCTGCTCATTTTATTTTATTTTTCTGAAAGGAACTCGGAGCGTTTGGAGTTTTCTTTGATAGGATTTTCAGAGGAAGCAGAGCACACCGGCTGTGCCTTGCCTTCTGACGGGGGAAAAACAGAAGTGGAGGGGAGAAGGTGAATGGAGCCACAGTTTGGCAGATTTGAGTGCAGCAACATGTCATTAATGCCATCTAATTGTTCCCTGCACCTCGAATAATGTGAAAAGCATTAGCAGTAATAGCAGCTCCATTATGTTCCTGTTTTGATGTGCTGTCTAAAAAGGTAAAATCTGAGGAAGGACACAAGGAACGACACGAGGAATGTGGAATTTTAGGCTTCCTTTGGCATTTTGTTTTTGTGCAGGACCTGAAAATGCTTCATTTCAGCCTATTAAGGGCTAAGAAAAATATGTGCTAACAGAGGAAACATTTATGGAGCTCACAAATATTGAGTGTCCAGCAGGGGTGGGTTTAGTCAGTGGTTTAGGTGCTGCCCTGAGCTTTTGTACACCATGTCTGTGACCCTCCAGAAAAACCAAGAACTGCTGGGTCAGAGACTAAGAGCCCTTGCTTGGACCCACCTTTATTTAGCAGAACTAGTTCTGCTGGCTTAGAAACCTTGTTGGGATGGAGGTAGAAGGTGCAGGGGAAACAGCCTGGCTTGAAGCACTGGGGGAAGAATCTGTTCCTGCTGTTGTGGAGGTCAGCTCAGCCCCTGGTGATGCGTATGTAACACGGCCAATACATTCAATCATCTGGCTTGATGGCTCCAGCTCTCTCCCCATCACACTCCACTGGCTGGCTCTCGTCACTGGGGTGTTTGAAATGTGGTGTGGCACCTCCAAGCACCCAGAGGATGTCACAGCTTGGTGTCACTCAGCCTGCATTAGGCTTCGGTGCAGCACGTACTGGCCACGAGTGAGGGAAGGAGGAAGGGTTCCTGCCAAAAATGCAGCTGGTTCAGCTGTGCCTCTGCTGAGACGACACAAAGGTGGATTTCCTGTGCTGCCAGCTCCCAGCCAACAAGCCCTTACTTTGTTCTCAGTACATGGACATGCTGTTTTGGTTTTTTGACTTTGCCCACCCAGCAGTAAAAAGCCAGAAGGATGGTCCCTGCTCCTGCTGCCACGAATATGCCCTACTGCTTCCAAGAATTCAGTGTCTTGTGTGTACAAAACAAGCTGATTTTCCTTTCCCTCCTGTGCACAGAGGGCAGACATGCCTCGGAGAGGTCTCAGGGGCAGTGGGGTGGTGCATGGGTGGTTGCACCAAAGATATTCAGGTGAGGTGCTGGAGTTCATCACACCTCGCCCTCTTTTCCTTCCCGAGGCAATGCTCCCCCTGTCCCAGGGCGTTTGCCATTGCTGCTGCCAGGAGATTCCCTGGCACTGGCTGGGGACTCGCTGAGGAGGAAGAACTCAGTGTGGCAGCAGCCCGGAGCGATGGGAGGTGCGAAAATCCTCTTGCACATAAGGCAAGAGGCCAAGCTGAGATTTCACAGTTTGCTGAGACATGGCCTTAGCAATGACCTACATTTGTGCATGATCTATGGGATGCAAACATGCACAGGACATGATGGAAGAGCTGGGGAGGGCAGGAGTGGTGTGTGCTTCTGGGAAGGCTCTGGGAGGCTGCGCTGGTCGGAGCCAGACCCTCAGGTTTGGGATCAGTGCTGCACCAGCTTGGTCTTGAACCAAGCTGGGGTGCCTGACCTGTTTTCCATCAGCCAACAACAGCAGGAAACCAGTGCCAGATCTGGCTGTCCCTGGGCAGCCTCGGGAAGCTGTGGGAGGCAGGAAGAGTGGAGGAGCATCGATAGTGATTTGTCCAAGCACCTCAGTCCTGAAATAAACAGTTCAGGAGAGAATTTGGGCTATTTCTGTTCTCCCAGCTGTTCAAGCTGTGCTGTGTCCTTGATGCCAGGCTATCCAGGATTTGGAGACATTCCCAGGGTGAACATCATTGCCCTTTCAGATGTTTTTATGTCACTGAAAGGCCACCAAGCACAGCTAGGTGACCTGGGTGGCTGCTGTGAGCTATCACAAGCCTTCCCCAGGGCATGCAGACACCAGGAACGATGGTTTTTTTCCATGCCTTATCTCCACAGCATACAAGGATGCTGCTTCTTCCTTCCTTCTTTTCTCATGCAATTTCTCCTACTTCAGATTTTTGTCTTTCATCTTTAGCTTGTGAATGGAATTGCTAATAATAATCTAGGACCATTTTAAATATCCTCCCAAACTTAGAGAAAGTAACAGGCATGTGAGAGCTTTTCCTTTCTCCCTGTGCACAAAATCCAGTCAGTATGAGTCATATTTTCTGGGTATCCTAGGTGTAGAGGTGATGTGATGGATGGTGACGAGGTCTGAAAGGATCAGTGAAAGTGGCACTTTCGTAAAAGACAGATGAAGCATACAAAGAATTCCCTTATGCACAAAAAGCACCTGACAGGGTTTTTTTTCTTCACCTTTGTGAAGAAAGAAGAAAGCTGGAGTGCAAAACTTGCCTCCAGTGAAGACAACAGCAGGAGTGCTGCCAGGGGCAACCAAGGCAGGACATTTTTGGGTGCACAAAGATGATCTGAGGGTTGGAGCAACTCTGCTATGAACACAGGCTGAGAGAGCTGGGGTTGTTCAGCTTGGAGAAGTGAAGGCCCCGTGGAGATCTCATTGTGACATTCCATACCTAGCAGGGGCTTCTAAAAGAGACAAACTGACCTTTTACAGAAGCAGATAGTGATAGGACAAGGGGGAACAGATTTAAACTTTAGGAGGGGAGCTATAGATTAGATTTTAGGAACAAATTCTTTATTGTGAGGCTGCTGAGGCCCTGACACAGGGTTGTGCCATCCCTGGCAGTGTTCAAGGCAGGTTGGATGCGGCTCTGGGCAACCTGGTGTAGCAAAAGGTGTCCCTGCCCATGGCAGAGGGGGTTGGAATGGGATGGTCTTTAAGGTCCTTCCCAACCCAGACCATCCTGTGATTCTGGGATTCCACAATCACTGCTGGAGCTGCTGCCTGCCCACAGCTCTGCCAGGCGTGCCATGTGTGGGTGCACTTTCCTCTGCTCCTGCCAGCTCCATCCAACACACCAGAAAGACAACAGGAGTGCTGAAATTCCTTTTGTTGTCCATCTTTCTCCTGCAGGGCATAAGCACAGCTAGTGCTGGGTGAGGAGATGCTTTTACAGAGACCTGAGTTTGCTGTTGGCTCAGGCAGGGCCTCGCTGCAGCCATATGAGCAGGACACCTGTGGTCTGGGCAGCATCTGCTTGGGCAAGGTCCTCACTTCCCTCCTTGGACACCCAGGCAAAGCTGGGCACTCATGTGTGCACTCCAGATCCAACTGGAGGCTAGAAAGCATCAACATTGGCAAAAGGGGTGGTTTGGAGCCGTGAATGTGGGTCGTGCTGAAGATCAGTGACCTACATTTCCCAGGTTTGAAACTGCAGAATAAAGAAAGTCACAGCCATGGAGCCCCACATGCTGCTGCTGCTGCTGTCCCTGCCATGGGGGAAACCAGCCCCATGAAGGGGCTGAAGGTCCAGAACAGCAGGGAGATGGCCTGTCTAGGGAAACCTGAGGTGCTCTGGGCTGGTTTGAAAGAATCACAGTTTGTAAGCCAGTACCGTGTTTGTGCTGAAAGGGCTGGGAACACCCTGGGGCAGCCATGGCGTGAGGAACCCAGGGTGCTGGTGGGAGTTCTCCATCTCATCCTGTCAGCAGCAATCAAGGCTCACTAATATGGGAAAAGTTAAAAGTCTTGCCCTAGGCCAAGCTGGTTGTCTTTATCACAACAAAGAAGTAAACCAGGATCTCTCCCCAGGGAGCATGAAACGCTGAGTCCTGCTCCTGTCTCTGAATCACAGCTCTGTGTTTCCTTCCCACCTGTTTCTTCCAGGCCCATGTTCTGCCCTGCTGCTGCTTCTGCCACTCCTCGGGCTCTCAAGCATCCAGAAGTCAAAACACTGGCTTGAAAGGGTTTGAAAAGATCCCAGTTGAGACTTGTTTGTTTATTCATTAGTCCTTTATTGTGTTCTAGATAATGTTGTCTCCTAATTAACTTGAGCGTCTCAGTCACTTCCCTGCATACCCTGCCCCCTGCAAGGTCGTCTAGTTTGGGGTTTGGGAGTGAAAAATGAGCATGGGCTCAGACTCAGGAGCTGGAGCTGCAGAATAAAGCACTCTTTGAAGGCGTATGAGGCTCAGAAGAGGATCACAGCCTCTGAAGAGGTGTGCTCAGGTTGTAAGGGCATCACATGAGAGCCAGAGCTATCCTGCCTGCTCCAAATGCATCCTCCTGGGGTGTGTTTGATGCTGGAGAGCCGGAGCACGCTGGATTTCAGGCTGTGTGGAGGTCAGGAGCCGGGGCACAAACAGTGGTGTGGCAGATGTGGGCAATTAGCAGCCCTCTTTGAGTCCCCAGCAGCTCGAGCTGCTACCTCTGTGCAACCTGTGTAGTCTCATCGGGCTTTTCAGCATTTGCAATTGCCAAAGCCTTAGCAGGGGATCAAGTGTTAGATCCCCTGTTCACCTGCCTTGATGTTAACTGAAGGATTATTAGCATAATAAACATTTAACTTGTTTTTTAAGCCTTTGGTGCGGAACATTTTGTAGAATTTGACTGCAAATCCGGACCCTGTGGCTTCTGTCAAAATACTAAATGCCGAATTCTCTGCTTGCCTCCCTTCTGACATCATTAATGATAATAATCATCCCCCACAGCTGCTAATCCTCTTTGCAGAGCGAGAGCCGAGCTGAGTCTCTTCTGCCCTGCATATTCTGCAGTCATTTGTATCAATTTGATACGACCATGGAAACGACCTGGTGGGACTCCAGACTGATGGAAATGACCATGGGAGATGGAGGGGCAGCAGAGACGAGCACTCGCTGGTCAGGGATGGCTTAGCCAGCTCGAGAAGTTCAGTGGCCGTGGAGTGGCTGCTGCCCTTCAGTGTGGGGATGGCACAGCCACGTCCTGCTCCTCAGGAGAGGCAAACCACGGCAGAAGGCCACGAGCAAGGGCTCCCCTGAATCCCGTCTCCAGGTTCCAGACGTCCTAACTTGCCTTTATTTTTAACGTGGGCAAAAATTGAGTCCGGTTGCTGTGTCAGAAACACACCCGAGCAAACAGAACCTGCAGGTGATTAGCCTGACCCCCTGCCTGAGAAACCCATTTATTTTTTACATCTATCTCCTCTTGATGTGCGGGTGTTAAGCCTCAGCTCGTTTCATGCTCCCCTTTAAAATCACCTCTGAAGTGATGGGTCCCCTCAGACTAACACTTGGAGGAGTGATTGCAGTATCTCTGGGACAGCCTTTGCCACGAGCTCACATTCATCAAGCACCAATTTTGGTGCAAATTCAGCCTCACAGGAGAACGGCAAGACCTCAAATATTCCCTTGTACAATGGTAACAGGGAGCTCTTATTTAATGTTCTCCAACAAACTGTCTCCACGAGCTTTAACAAGGTGGGCTACTGTTTCTCTCTCCCTCTGGAAAACCAAGAGCTGCAGCAGATTCTAAATTATGTCCTCAAATTCCCACATTTTAAGGGCTGCCCAGCACCACCAGGGAAATAATTCCCATTAAATATACTTCTGGTGAAATTTTCAGTTCTGCGAGCCTGAAGTTTCCCATGGGAATTATACAATTTTTTTTCAGATGTTCTTGATTGGGAAAAAATCAAGATGACCCAACCTGCACATTTCAGGCATGTTTATCCAATCTGTGAGATGTCTTGTGGACCCCACAGCCCCACAGAGAAGGAGAGGAGAACCCAGGGTATGTTTGATCCAAACTGTGATGCCAGGGGCTCTTCTCCAGCATGTGGGTGGATGTTGGATGGGCTGGAACCTTTTTAGTCAGTCCAAATTCCCCCTCCCTTTCGTGTATTCGTGTCACTTTCTCATCTTTGAAATGTGTGGCTTTCATCTCCGCTCCCCAAAAAGGCAAATGCTGAGATGCTGCAGTGGAAATGCTCTTCTGCCTCGTGGGTGGGATGGGATTAAATTGCCAAAGGGATGGAGCACACAGATTTTGCTGCTCACAGGTCCCCTGCCTCCTGCAACAAGTCTGTGCTCTAAAAAATTGCAAATTTGTGCCCTGTCTCAAAGTTTTGAACTGTCCACTCACTCAGCCTTATGACAATTACTGAGGTGTCCAAAGTGAAATAGCTTTTCCTTGTGGTCTGTAGAAGAGTCCCAGTCTTAGTCCTTTGGCACAGCCTTTCCCCACTTCTCCCTCCTGGTTTATCACAGTCCTGGGACAAGGTCCACAAGACTCTAATTCTTTATTTTTTTTCTTTTTCCTTATGAAATGCTTTGTGGTCCTTTTACCAGCACACTGTAAAACCTAATCATAAATAATTAAAACTACAGCTGTCAAACAGCTGAAGTCCATTTTGGCAATGCTATGAAATATTATCCTCCCAGGCTTTGCGGGAGCAGTTGGATTTTTGTGCACTGGCAGCCAGAGCCTGGCAGTGCCCTGTAATCAGCAATGAGTTTCCCAGTCATTAGTTCAAATTAGAGCAGCTCTGATGACAAGTCGATGGCAACTCCAAAGGCTGAGCAAGGTGCAGAGTGACCCTCCTTGTAAGCAGAGCAGAATGGTTCATTTTGTCCCCATTTCGGAACAGAGGAAGGGCACAAAGCACTTGTGTAACTCTGTGTTCAGATGGGTTGGCAGCCAGGAGGGCTGAGGCCAGCACTGAGCATGTGGCTTTGGTCAGAGAAGCAGAAATTTCAGCAGGAGCCAGCAAACTCCTGGCATCTGGACAGGGCTGGAGCCTCCACGTGTTCTGCAGACCATGGTCCCACAGTGCCCTTTCTTTGGGATTCACTTCAGATCCACCTTTTCCTCATCTTCTCCTTCCAAAACAAAGCTAGAGAGACATTTTCCCTGCAAGTGAATACATGTTGATTTGGACAGATCCAAATGTGTGATGTGTGATGTGTGCAGCAGGGTTTGCAACGTGAGCATCCAGCTTAGAGACCACAGGGTGGGCCAGAAGTTTCCAGCTGGGCCTTGCTCAAAACTGCTGTGGGAGGCTCTGGCTGTCAGGGGGTCTGGTCCCAGCAGTACAGCAGCAAGAACAAGCTCTTAAGATCTGCTGAACCTCTGGTTTGTCTCCCAGCCATCAGGCTTAGCCCCTGCCTTCTAACAGTGAAAGTCCTGACCCAGGAGCTGCAGCCATGCAGGAGATGAAAGGAAGCTATGGGTGAGAGTGGGATGTGAGCTCCAGGTAAAAGCTGAGCTTTGCAAGAATGGGGGAAAGGGGTGCTGTGAGCTTGAACCACTTTTTTCACATGGCATGCTATTTGTGGGGTTTTTGAAGTCGCAGCTCTTGAACCTGAGATTATTTGGGATGCTCAGCTTTCATTAATGTAACAAAAGCTGTGAGTTTCTAGTCCTCAGGGTTACAGGGGGAAAACTTGAAAAGAGACCCTGAGAACCAGAAAAAAAACATAGTAAAATTAAAAATACATGGCATACAGGAAGATTCCCACAGGTATTATTCCAAAAGCATTCCCTGCCACTACCATGCTGCCTGATCTGTGTTGGGTCACTCAAACCAACCCTGTAATGCCCAAAAGGTTGTGTGCCAGCACTTGGCCAAACTACAGAGCAGCTGCTATCACTGGGCTCCAAGCTGCATTTTTAAATGCCTGGATTTGGAGATGACAGCACCCCCCTCCATGGATCTGTTTTCCTTCTCTGTGGACTGAGGATAATAGCATTGGCTCATTGTCACAAATCACATTGAGCCCTTCGTCTGAGGTGGGAGGGGATGTTTCTTGAGGAGCCTCAGGCATTTTGGAAGCATAAGTCCTGGTGAAAATCAGTTTGCAATTAGTCTTAGATGATTTTTGAAATTATTATTTCTCTGCTGGAGGCTGAGGTCTCATCCCTTACACGGAGTTATTGCTTTCAGTCCAGAACAGGAGCTTTTCTTGCAAAGGTTTTCTCCAGTTCCTACCCAGCTGCTAAACAAGCCCTTCTCCAGGTCCTGGAGACCTGAGGCTGGACACACATTTAATAGGTCCAGTGCCCACATGGGAGTGACCTCTGGGCACTGCTGATGCTGCTGCCTTCTCAGCCAGGAGCTTTCCAATCACTGCTGCTCTTGGATTTCTCTCCCTTCACGGATCTGGCTGAGCCCTTTGAGTGGCTTTTAAATGCCACCTCCCCTGGGACTTGTTAAAGTGCTTTATCAGTGCCCATCTTCCTCTGCAGGGATGACCTTTAACTCATCCCTGCTGTTGCTACCTGACTCAGATCACCTTGGAAGAAAGGTTGCCATGGCGATTTCATATTCAGCTCAGCCAAAAAACCCAGCTTCTGTATCTTATTAAATGCTGCCTTCTGTGGACCCTACACACGGAGAGCCAAGGCCAGGGGTTGCCTGCATTCACTGTAGCCAGGAGTTTGGTCACCAGGAGTTTCCCTGCCAGCCAGCCTGGCTGCTCCTTATCCCTTTGTCAAGCCAAATAGGTGTTTTGGGGGGTTTTTGAGTTTGTTTTTTTTTTTTTTTCCCATGCTCAGTTATAAGCTGGGGGTTTGAAGCCATTAGTATTACTATGAAAACACTCCTCTGCAAAATGTCAATCTGCCTTTTCAAGGGGATTTTTCACTGCTCTAATCTAAACCGCTCTGTCAAATGTCAGGAACGGATGTTTAATGAGGATCAGTTGGAAGCCTTAATTGGATGGGTATTCAATGGGCTTCCTTTTTTTTTTTGGTTGTTGTTTTATCCTTGGGACGCTGTTTTCACAGAGATCCTCGTTAAATTTTAGAAGCTAATCTCCATTTAAACTACAGGCTCAGGGAACCGTGGTCCTTGGGGGCTGCTGGGAGCCATGGCTGTTGTGGGCCTCCATTGAATTTGTCAGGAAGGCAGAGAGAAAACCCATCCAGAATGCTTCTATGAGAGCAGTGAGGACCAGCTGGGGGCATAGGCAGTTCTCTTCTCGCAAAACAGGTAAGCAACACACATGGAGAAAGCAGTCTGAAGGCATGAAGGTCATGCAAGAGATGGAGAAAGAACCCAGGAGTGTTTTGGTGGCTGGCCCAGGGTTCCCTTCTCCACTGAGAATGTGAACACAGAGACTCGAGGAAGGGGACCAGCTCACAGGCACATCCACTTCATTCATCTCCAGATGGACTGGGCACCCCAGCAGTAGGCAGCCTGATCCTATCCGAGGCCATGGACAAACCCAAACCCTCATAATCCCTTAAAAACAGCCAGAGATGATGCCTGCATGGCCTGCAGCCGCCTCTCCGGGCCTCATTAACTCCCTTCCATCCTGTTCCACTGTTTCCCTGCTGTCACCTCTGTCAGAGGCAACAAGTGCTGCACAAAATGATTTTAGTGTGCCTGTCACCAAGCACAAAATGCACCATGCTCTGTCGTCTCAGAAATTACAGCTGAAACTCCTCAGAGCCATCCAGAGATCATCGCAGCCCAAATCCAACATCCTCCTCATCCCACCTCCTGGCATGTGATCCTGCTCCCAATCCTCTGGCATGTACCATGTTTATGGCAGGCAGATGTACCTGATGGGGAAACAGCCACTTGGCAGATCCCCACAGCAGCATGGAAGCCTCTCTGCACTTTATTGTCTGTGCAGCACGTGCTTCCTGACAGGAAAACCTTTCCCAGGGGGTTTATTCCTCCATGTGAACTCAGTGTCCCGAAGTCCTTTACATGAACAACTCTTCTTTGATTTTCTTTCTTCCCCCTACAAAACAATTTATAACAGCTGATTGTTAAACATCCTGGTTTCCTCTTGTCGTGCTTTTATTGCGTTTTTAATTAAAACCTTGGGAAGACCGTAAAAGACACATCACAGATGTGAGTGTTTCCATGCCCTGTTTCACATTAAAAACCCATAAATGCCCACACACCCCCCAGCACCCCCATGGCCTGTGGCACATACAGGGGTCCACGTTTTTAACAGGTCCTTTGGCTTGGAACTGGCTCCTATCCCAACACACATGCAACACCTTCCCCTCCATCCCTAATTGCCTTTCATTTAACGCATGCAATTACCAAAATTGCTTCTTCCAAAAATAAACCACAGAATGTTCAGAGCTGCCTGGCTTCTCAGATGGTTTTCGGCCAAGAAATTTGTGCCCTCCTGTTCTCTCCTGGGAAGCCCAGGAGGAGGCTGGCATGCTTGTAAATCTGCCCCTTCCATAAAATCCCCAGAAAAGGTGCCGTGAAACCCGTGCTGGAGGCAGGTGAGACGCACAGGTTACAAATCACAACGCCTGCCTGGTCATTTCTAGACATTTGTTATGGTGTCTTAAGTCAGCAACCTCAACAACTCCCCTGGTCTCCAGCCAGGAATAAAAGTGCTGAAGGAAATCAGGCCACGGTAATTTCCCCAAACCCCAGAGCTAACATGCATGGCAATTAATTAATTTAGTGGAGAGAGGTTTTTCTCCCTGCTATGAGCTCTCCCAGGGGCTGCCACAATAGCCCATCCCCTTGGCGGTCATCCCATGGCTTTAATCATGTGTCCTGCACAGTTCTGCAGGAAAATTCAGCAGAAATGTTTCCAGCATGGTGCCTGAAATTCAGCCTCTGAGGCCCATCTTTCAAAGCAGAAATGTGACCTGAAGAAGCGGATGAAATCGTGGTGCTACTGGGCTGCAAGTGCCTCTTGATTTCAGCGAGGTCAGGACAAGTCCCACCACACACTGGCTTCTCAGTGCAAGAAACAGCACAGCACGCTAAGACTTGGAGTCTTTGGGGGCTAATTATTTGTTTTAAAAGAAAAGAAAACATCCAAGTCTGGAGCTTGTGGTTAATAAAGAGCTTGTAGGAGCAAAGTTCATTTTCCCTAGGGTTGTTTTAGTTGTGGAAGAACTTCAAGAGTTCTTTCTCCAGCTTCCTTGAATTTTTCATTGAAAGTTTCCTGAATTATGCCTGCAAACTTCTTTAAATCTGATCACAGATGGAGCATAAATGCCAAGTTATTGAAGTTGAAGGACACAGCTTACTTTCTGGGGAATAATACACGGGAGGAAGCTGATAGAGAATTACTAGGATGATTCTTGTTTTGTTTTCTTTTAACCATGTTTCCTTCAAAGCTTCCATCCGCAGCACAATGCTCACCCACCCCCGTAACTAATTCATTATTTTACAGCAAGTAAAATCAAACAGGAGACAAATGATTGTTGTTTAGTGCCATTAGTTTCAATGGCTTTGCACAATATTTGAGTCATTGGCTCTCATCTTGCTTTGGAGGAATCCCAAATCTGGATGAATCTATGCGCATTATAATCCATCCATGGGGCCAGGCCAGGCCTGCCTAACAGATGGAGGTCCATATGCTTTGGCTCTGCACCCATATGGAACACTAATATGCAGTCCAGGAATAGAGCATTCCTCTTCTCCTCTTCCTAGCAGTCTCCAACCCAAAGTTGTTTCCAGACACAAGCTGAGTTAAGCAAGTTCATCTGGAATCAGTGCAGCAAGTCACTACAAGACCGATGGTCCAAGCCTAACATTTTCCTTGCTCTGTGGTTCCTGCCGAAGCCTAAATTGCAACATTTTCTAGAAAGCTGTGTGTGAGGCTTTCCAGAGCACTGGTTAAAAACCTCATTACGCTGCTCTAATGTGCTTTAACCTTTGCTGCCTGGGTCGAGCGGGAACACCGAGTGCTCCATCAGCCCTCCACGGAGCAGCTTCTCCAGGCAACCAAGCCAGCAAATAGCTGAGGATATTTCACAATGCCTGGGAGGCTTTGTTTGCCGGAGGCACAGGATTAGTGTCAGATGGCCTGCCACCATCTCAGCACAGGGGGACTTAACTTTTATTGCTGGCAGCGTTCCTCCAGCAGAGCCGTGGGTTTGTTCTGGCCAGGCACTTTGAGAGGGGACAACAATCCCAGCTGCCTTTTGGCATTCAAGGACAGTGTTTTTTCCTAATCCGTGCTCAAACTCTGTGCTTTTCTCCTGGATACAGTCAACAGATGCTGCTCACTTCTATTTTGAGCATGAGAGCAGTAAATTCAGTGCCTGCACTGTGCAGCCTTCAAGGAGTTTGGTGTCTCCTTTAAGGATGACATCTCCCTGACCATCCCTGGGGTCTGTCCTCCTGCTGCCTGTGCCTTCCTCAGGGAGCTGGAGACTGCTGAAGATTCCTTCATTAACCAAGCAGGAGACATTTCCATCCATGTTGTTACTTCACATTTGTTCTCAGCTCATGCACGAGGTCTCAAGGGCATCACAGTAGGAAGGGCCAGTGAGTGCTGCTCCTGGTTCTTGTAGGGGCACAGGAGCTCCTCAAACAGGAGTTATTCCAGCTGGAAAAGGAGCTTATTGCTGAATGCCTTGATGCTGAATGCTCATACTGGGAGAGAAGTCCACCCTCTTGGGTGAATGATGGTTTTTTTGGTTATCATTCAGGCCTCTGTCCAAGGCCTTTCTCAGTAATTTCCTTGCCTACATGGGTGATGTGCAGCCATCTGGGGGGCACAAGCAAGACTTGGGGTGCATTCCCTGCTGCTGGTGGTATCCACAGTGAGGAGATGACCCAATGTAGAACTCGGACATGAGCACTACTGGAGTTGCAAGCCATGGCGGCCAGCTCAGAGGTGCTCTGTTGTTTTCACAGAGAAAAACAAGATTAAGTAGTAGTGAAGGAGAGGAAGGCTGGATAGCATTTGATGTGTTTAAAAAGGGGACCCCAAAAAGAAATTCTGCTGTCTGGTGCTGAGGGTGATAGAGTAACACATACAGATGAAAATACATGCTAATAAACCATTCATAAAGGTGAGAAACCTAAAAATTAAAACAACCAAAAGACCAAAAGAGCTGAAAAATGTATGGTTTGACAAAGCATTACATTGGGGGCCATGTTTATGTGCCTGGTTTTACCTTCTGACATTGTGGGCCACTCTGGAGGAAACCAAACCACTTCCCTGCCATCCCCTGTGGGTCTCTCAAAGCTTTAAGCTTTAATCTCCATAGTTTCAAGCCTCTCTAGCATGAAATTAGATTGTTTAAATTTTGAAAAGGAGTGGTGGATTAAAAAAACAATATCTATGTCATGATTTGTAGATGGTGCTACCATTTTGAGACTATTTTGCACAAAATTAAAAATGAATTTGTTTTGGGATCAACTGAAATAATTTGCATCATTTAAGTGAGACTGAAGTGCTCAGTGGTATTCCCAAGAAGTATCCAAAATGCAATGTAAAAATGCAAACAACTTTCATTACACCTTCAATACAAAATATTGTGTCTTTCTGGTTTACAAGACTGGTGTCTCCAAAAAAAAAAACAAAACCACCAGGTTTTTCACAGGACTAAAGAAACCCCTCAGGCACCTTGAAAAGAAATTAAAAGGTAATTTGAATCGCAGTAACTATTTGCACTTTGCTCACTAATTATCTGGGCTGTGACTGAAGCAGAGGGTTGGTTATTGACCTGCAGCAAGCCCTGGCTGGAGGAGAGCCTGGGGGGGACAAACTCCATTCCTGTCCTGTGGGGCTGGGAGGGACGAGGGGCTGGGCAGTGTGGGAAGCAGCCAGGGGATGCTGTGCTGCAGTTCAGAGGAGCTGCTGCAACTGAAACCACCCCAGCCAGCTTTAAACAAGGCAGTGCAGGTATGAATTATAAAGGATGTTGGCAGTGGAGCCTGCAGACTCTGCAGTTTGAGCAGAGATGTGCCTGGTGTCAGATATGGGCATGATCTCCCCCAGGTGAGCAAGGTGAGCAAGAGACATGTCACCGTAGATATATTTATAAATATATGCCAAAGCTGTGGCAGACTCCAGAGCTGGGATGTAACCCAGCAAACCACGGATAAAATGAAAAGACAGCTGGGCTTCTCACTGTGCTGTGGGGGGCAGGCAACACACAGCCCTCATCCCCACGCTGTTGTACCTGGAAAATGCCCCAGGGGCACACGGTGAGGACACTGTATTTGGCCAGAAGCACCTTTTAGAGCATTGCCCCAAAAAGCCACGCTGGGAAACAGCCCCATCTCTCGGCTTAGCCAGCTGGAGACTCAATCTTGCCTCAGTTTTTCGAGTTTAGGTCGCTTCTTACCATCCAGAGGCCTTTTGGCACAAATGTGCCTAACCCAGGGGAGGGAGCTCCCCATCCCAGAGCCACCAGCACCCCCAGTTTGGAGCAGCCTCACTGCTGGAGGGAGCAGTGGGATGGAGGAGGGAAGAGCAAGGGGAGATGCTGCTGCCACTTAGGGCAGTTAACCACACCTGCATCTCTGCCTAAGCAGCATCAACACTCTCCTTTGTTCCTCTCTGGATGACAGAAGAGCCTTAATTGGGCATGAAGAAATCCATCCAGCAGCAGCTTGGTGCAGCCGCCGGGTCCCCACAGCATCTGGCAGCTGCCGAGTGCTCCAGGGCTGGCGGCTGCCCCAAAATAGCCCAAATATCATCCACCCACCCCAAGCACTGCTGCAGGAGACGAATCTGAACCTCTGCTCCTGCTGCTCATGACCAGCACAAGGGCTTTATGGCTCGCTGGGGTTTGGTGGAGTCAGGTCCCAGCTATTTGCTGGGAACTGGGATGATAAATTATGTTTCCGACCTGAGGAGCTGCTCAGAGAACCAGACCAGAGGGCTTGACACAAACACTAAAGCAAGGGGAAATTATTAGTTGTTTTTTGTGCATATAAACACTGCAGAGACCAGCCTGCATGGCAGCAAGGTGAAATGGGAGCTCAGCCAGGGATTTCAATAGCTGCAGGGTCTTGCTCATGGTTTAATGCATTTTTACAACAGGGGTGGAACAGGACCCATTCTGGGAATAGAAACATCACCAGCAATTTCATCCCCCTGAATAATTTGCTTATAACTTGCCCGTGCTTTGATGCAGCAGCTGCTTCAAGGGCACCAGAAAAAAAAAAAAAATCTTTTCTCCCATCCCCTTTTCACCCCCCGGCACACCCCTGTTGTGCTGCTGCAGCTTCAGCTCAATAATCTCTGTAGGCACAGCAGGAACATCCTGATGGCTTTGGATGTCTCCCTGGCACAGCACTGACATCCACCCCACGTTAGCCCAGCCTTCCCCTCTCCTTCACCAGCAAAAGGGGTTCCAGGGCCTCCCCATGGCATTTCATGGTCTTGCCTCCCCTCTCGCCCTTCTATCAGATGAAAATACAGAATAAAAATAAAACCCCTGCACATGAATTTCATTTCCTCTATTTTTATTTAAAAAGAAGGTTTGCTAACAGCAATCAGTACCACGGCCCAGGCCCCTTGATACAACAGTTGGCTTTAGCAGTCCCTGCAGCTCCAGCCCAGCTCTGTCCCTCCCCGTGCTGGGGATAAACCTGGGAATTATCTGGCTTTAAGAACCACTCCTGAATTGTGTGGGAAGCTCCCTGGGATTGCAGATTACTTCCATCCTTCAGTTCCACTCTCTGTCTCTTTCTGTCTCAGCTTAAGCTGAGGTTCACAGCCAGGTTCAGCTTTATTGTGAAACTAAATTCAAGTAAAAATAATATGAAGGGAAAAAAAAGGCACCAGGTTTAAAAAAAAAAAAAAAAAAGACATGAAAGAAATAATTTTCTGGTGCTGGAAAGAAACATCCCCTCAGTGGCAGATTAGCCCACATTTATCCACTATAATGTTGCTTATACCTTAATCTTAGCCATCTTCATCTGACACTAATTAGCAGGCTGGAGGCTCCTATGGGTACAGTAGCTTCTACAGCCCAAAACATGAAAGTGAGCTCTTCTTTTTACCACTTGAAGCACTCAGCTTTTAAAGAGACAATGTCAAGTATTTCAGCCCCAAACTGTACACTCTTTAACTTAAAAAAACACAGCACCAGGAGGAGGCCCAAAGGTGATGACACCCAGCCATGGCAGCAGTGCAGTGCATGCCTGAGGTCTGCCTGTGCAGTGTTATTTACTCTCCCACAAATTAAACCCAAACAGCCCTCGCTGAACCCTGGACTCACCTGCATTCTGGCACTGAGTGCTAATTAGGAGACAAACAGAATAGGCTACAGAGGCAGAAAATGAAACAGAATCATCAGATCAATCTAGTTGCTTCCTTCAAAACCCCCGAAAATCAGAGAAAAGCAAATGTGGTTATAAAAAATTCTTTATATTTTGGGTTCTGTCTGGCAGAAAAAAAAAAAAGGAAAAGATTATTTCTATGATGGTTCATCATTAGGCAAGAATCCCATCAAGACCCATCTACATNTTCCTTCAAAACCCCCGAAAATCAGAGAAAAGCAAATGCGGTTATAAAAAATTCTTTATATTTTGGGTTCTGTCTGGCAGAAAAAAAAAAAAAGGAAAAGATTATTTCTATGATGTTCATCATTAGGCAAGCATCCCATCAAGACCCATCTGACATCCTCTTTAACTGTTGGGAGTGAGAGATAATTAGGGCTTGAAAGGAAAGACAGAGTGGGACTCCAGGAATTCAGTGCTGTGTGCTGGTTCTTCGGGGAGAAACTTAAAATAAATTATTTAGACTTGAAAAAGTCCCTTGAAGTCCTGTGGTCTTTCTGCTTGGCTGGATCTAGGCCTATCACCCATACTTCAGCAGTTTTTGGAGGGGGAAAGAAGGCAGGCTGCTTAGTAGGTGACAGTTGGGAATTAGAGGAATCAGAGCTGGATATACTTAAGGTTTTCACGGGCCCTGACAGATGTTGAGTGTCTTTGTGACACAGTGAGACTACTCAATACTAATGGTGCTGGTTTGTGGCAGCAAAGCTCCTTCCTGCCACACTCCAGCATCTCTGCTCCTCCCTACAGTGCTCCTTAAAAGAGAAATACACATTCAGCACCCTCCTCACCACCCACCCTGGCCCAGCGCTGATGCTCTCATTCTCTGGAGGCCCTCACACGTCTAAGTGTCACTGGGATCAGCTTAGCTCTGCTCCCTGCCACCTCCTGAAGACTCAGCTGCAGCCCCGGAGGCTCCTCCTGCTCCGAAGGCTGTGCCCAGCCTGGCACTCCACATTCAGAGGGATTTGGGCACTGGTCCCTGCAGAGCAGGAGCTGGGTCCTGCTCGGTGCCACGGGACCCTGGGCTGTGAGAGCCGCCAACAAACCTTCCCTGCCCACCCCGCTCCCTGCCCCTTCCCTCCCCGCCACGAGCACGGGGCCAAGGACGCGCCTCGCTGCCGGCGCCCTCGGCCAAACAAACTAACTACCAACCTCGGACCAGTCACGACAAACGGCTCACGTTTACCCATCACCAACATACCCTCACAACCAAGGCCACCCTCACCCCTTCCGGATGCAAGGCTAACACCCCCCGAGTCCAGCAAGCCCCAGGGCAAGGGGTCCTGCCCAGGCCAGTCTTGTGAGACGCTCCCGCGTCTCTCCTGCCCCTCCCTTGGTGAACACCGAACAGTTATAATACTCAGGTCAATATATATAGGTACCACGTAGATATATTTGTGTCCTGCGTGTTAACAAAGGCCAACCCCACCAGGCACCACTCGTCCTTTCCTCCCCCTCCCCTTCCTCCTGTGGCTGTGCAGGAACGTGGCCGGACACCGCCCTACGTGGCCCCGTCGCACTCCCCCACAGTCAGCTTCAAGGCTCCTTGCTGGTGCAGCGTCTTTAAGGCTTTGAACTCCAAGGGCATCGTGTGCGGGCTGGCCTGTGAGGTGTAGCCGTACTTGAGGCTGTCGTAGTAGTGGTACTTGACCGGGTTCTGGTTCTGGTCCAGGGGGAAGGGCCAGAAGCCGTAGAGATAGATCTGGTTGCAGAAGCGGGTGGCCAGGGTGTACATGAGGAGGCCGGTGGTGGGTCGCTTGATGTGCACCTTGTTGGTCAGCCAGTACCTGCAAAGGGACAGTGGAGCCTGTTATTCACCCCGCACACCAAGCTCGGGCCCTGCACGTTTTCTCTCTCCAGCCTCTGACTGAGATGTATTGGTGATTCAAAGTGAGAGCATTCTGACTAGCAGAGTTCTCCATGCCAAGAAAAAGCCTCTCTAGGGACTGCATCCTCCTGCTCTCTGTCTGCTGGTTGCATCACACTTGTTGCCATGGCACTGAAGCATCTCATGCCTCGACAATCCTTTATGAAAAACAAATTGCTTGCAACAGTGGCCTTCGGTACTTCAGCCTACAATTATCTTCCAATCAACCCCGGAGATCAATACCACAGACCAAAGCATCCACATGTCAAGTAGACTCCAACAACCCCTTGAAGCAGACACAGTCAAACACATGCTGATGACTTTCATTGATGAATGAAGATTTTACTCTGACAGCAAACACGACAGGGCTGGAAAAACATCTGCCTCGGAACACAGGGTCACCAGGCTGAAAGAGCTAAAATGCACTGCTGAGTTCCCATTACACCCAGCGACTGCTGCTGTGATCCTGGACCAAAATACATCACCACACTCTGCAGCATGAGTCCATCAGCCACACAATATGGCACATTGCAATAGAAAATGTGAGATATGGAGGTCAGCTGTGCTCGCTGCTGGGAAGCACGTTAGTTTTTATGAGGGATGGCAAAAAGAACAGGGGAAGGATGTAGGGATGTAGTGATGCAACAGCAGAAATGGTATCAGCCATGGTATTTTGGGCTGCTGATAAAAGTTACTGCAGCATCAATATCCTGTAAGATGATGTTTCCAGTGCCCCATATTTATTGCAAAGGCAACTTATCTGGTTCGCTCAGCAGGAAAACACTGTCAGAAGAGCAAAATCAGAAAGCAAATTGTTTGGGGAGGTAGAAGGTATCCCCATCAGGCACACTCCCTCCTCCCCCAGCATGTCTGATACCAGCACTGCCCCAGAGCAGGCAGGGCTGCTGCAGGCAGCACACCCCACTGTGCCACAGCCTGTCTGAGCCCTTGGTTTATTTTTAACAGATATTTCCAAGGGTCTGAGCTCAGGTGAGTGACTGGCAGCACCTTGGATAAAAGGCATGAGAAAGCAGAACAGAGCACGTGGCACTTCTGTGCTCTCACCAGTGGTTTGGGATCCTGAGCCAGGTGCTGCAGTAGCAGTGGAGCCCCAGGAAGTGTCTTGCTCCTCACTGGAACTTTCTGCTGGGCTCCTGAGGGTCTGGTGTTCAGACAGCAGGAACCCTTGGGAGAGCTGAGCCTTAATCCTGCAAATTAGCTTTTCACGAAAGCCATTAAAATTTAGCAACCAGGGCACAAAACGTGCTTGCTTGTTCTCAGCCAGATAAGAGAAAAAAATTGACTTTTCTGGTGAATCAAATTCTGGAAGCAGAGTGACCGCCTCGGCATGTGCAGGAAGGGCACAGGGACAGTTTTTTGGGGTGCCACATCCAGGATGTTTTGGGAAGGAGGTCTTTGCCTGGCTCATGCTGGCATCCAGAATGGAAAAGGAGCAAGAAACTGGGGGGAAGGCAGTATCTCAGTGGCACAGCATCAGCATTTTCTGAGCTTGCCCAGCCATAGGGCTGTGCTGTGGGGACCCAGCAGAGCTCACTACAGTGCCACAGCAACCTGCTCCCACAGGTAGCCATAAAGCAGCTTCCTTGATGAGTTTATGGGTAAGCACATTAGACCCCCTGTGTGCAGAGGGAAATGGGAGATTATCACAACCATTTAACACCGTGAATTAGGGTATCCTCATGCAGCAGGGAAGCCACCTGGGAAGAACTGTCAAGCCATATTAACCAGCTGGCTTTGAGGGAGGACAAATGTCTGGGTTTGTCCTGCAGCTGCTTCAGCCTTAAAACTCTCCCTCCTATCAATTTAGCAGCTGGAGTACACAGAAAAATACTGGTGACCTTTTGTCCTCCCAAAATGCTAACTTTTTATTGAAGGGCTGCAAATACTCTGAACATCCAAACACCCTGACAGCACGATGAAGTGATTCTTGCACAGAGGCATAGGCCATTCATGTGACCACCAGTTTCATGCACATTAACAATGAGAAAAATTACCTGGGTCAGACACTGAAGCATCCTACAGACACATGCTGCCCTCTGCAACGCAGCACACACAAAAATTCTTACCACTTCCAAAAAGAGAGCACAAGCCACCAACCAAAACTGGCCCTACCACAACCAACCCAGTGTATCCACCTCAACAAATGCAGCTGGTGAGCACCCACTTGATAACACTGGGGTAGGGAACACTGACAATTCATTTTTTTCATAATGAAAACTAAAACCTGGCCCTTTTGTCTGTATTTCCCTTTGTTGCAGGCTGGGTATTGCAGAAACCTCACTCATGCAGCATTAAAAATTCTCAATGCAGCTTTGAGAGGGGGTGATGGACCCCAGGCTGTCCCAAACCACCCACACAGATGACGTAACATAACACATAATGCCCAATCCAGAAAACAGGCCATGCCACAGCTCCTGCAATTTATTTCCTGGACAGTGAAGGTGGGAAATCCTCTGGTGAGGTCTGGGAAATACTTTTTAATGACTGCTTTGTGATGGGAGTGTCAGAGCTAAGCAAGACCTTCCTCTTATCTCTCCCACCGCTGTCCAGCTGAGACAGCAGCCACAACCCTGGTGCAGGAGAGAACAGCTGGGGATGGAAATAAAACCTAATTAATTCTGTAAATCCAAATGAGGTTGTCTGGGCGCACATGGGATGCTGTGTCAACAGCGCACCTTTAATATGCGAGGTCCAGGATTTTAATTAGGAGGAAAGATAATCTCGAAGCAGGCAGTAATTATTTTTCGAATTGGCTACACCAATCACCATAACTATTAACTGCAACATTTTATGGAAAGAGACAGCAATTAAAAGAGAAGAGCAAAGAGCAGTCCTGAAACCAAATACCTCTGTTCTAAGAGCTGTTCTCCCAGTGAGGACCTCCTTCAGAAGCTGGTGCTGTGTCTGTAAACAAACCCTCAGGCAGGAGCCTGAGCAGGATGTGGCTCAGAACAGGAACCAAGATGCTGTCAGGGAAAAACTGCCTGACACAGCTCTGGTTTCAGATCATGATAGTGACAGATGGAAAATGCCATCAGATCTTCAAGGCCATCTTTTGTAAGGAGGCAGCCTAGACACAAGCCCTAACACCTTCTTGAACTGAGACTTAAGAGCAGCTCAGAGAGTCTCATCCTAAAGCTGGGAGGTGATTCTGGTTGCTCCTCATCTCTAACCCTCAAATGGAGATGATTAGAAGTGTCCTAAGCAGAACTGCTGCCAGGTGCCTGACCATCAGTGTGTGCCTCTTGTGAGAGGCTGCTCTGCAGCCACAGGGAAAGGAACTGCTGCATTGGGACCTTAAAGCCCAGTGGGAATCCTTCAGGGGGCAACACTCTCAAGTAGCCCCAAGGATGCTCACAGCTGCCACCCAAGCCAGGGAAGGTGGCAACCTCCCCCCTGCACACCTGAAGCACGGCCCCCACCACACTGAGAGTGCTCATCCTCCCCCACCAGCACTGATTTTGGGGAGAAGAGCCTGGCCTGGATTTGGGCTGGAATGCTGGGGGCAGAACTCCTCCCTGCAGGCAGCATTCAAGGACTGCTAGACAGGGTGGAGTCCTGCTCTCTGCTAACCAACCACCTCCTGACATGCCTGATAAAAACCTATAATAACTTGTACCCTCCAGGTAAGGGTTAACACACAGGATAAAATTAACAGAAAATCCATTGCCCTGACGAAATGAATAAAAGACATAGGTCAATGAAGAAATCAAATTTCAGCAGTATCAGCTGCATTATTTCATGATACAAATCAGAATAGCTGAAATAATGCAATTTCAGACTCTTTTGAAAGAGCTAATTCATAAAAGTGTGATATAAACACAAGCTGTTGTGGAAGTGCTAGTCCTTGACTGGCAGCAGTGTATTTATCAGTCTGCCACACACATCCTGCTCCCAGTAATACCCAGGAAAAACCAGGCACAGATAACCAGAGCAAGGGCCCTGACTGATGTTGGTGCAGGTGGGGACAGGACCTGGCAGGGCACAGAACATATCCCAGTGCTGGGTGGATGGAGATGAAGTGCTGGAGCCCAGAGAGCAACTGCTATCCCCTCATTCAGCTTCTTCCAGTCCTTTTCTGTCCAGGTATCGAGTTTCCTCTGTCACCAGAACAGCCAAGAGCCATGTGCAGTGATGAGAGCTGTGCTGGACAGGCAGGAATGGGCATGTCCCCACCCAGATGCTAACACTGACTCCAAAAACTGCATCCAGTGCCAGCTGGGCTTTATCCACAGGCTGGGCAAAGCCCAAACACCAAACCCAGCCTCCTTGTCTAGACTGGATCCAGGTTGTGTAGCCTGGTTCTGGTTTTGGTGACCTGGCACAAACAAATCAACCCTGAGCCACAGATAAAAAGCTCTCTTCTCCTCCAGATCTTGAGCTCTGTGATGCCTTTTAAAACACATACAGTACTCAACATCCTCAAGTTAAAGCACGTCCAAACAGACAAAAAAGAACAATAATTGAGAATAACCTTATTTCTTTCACCTTTCCTTTCTATGCCCCTTCACTTCTTTTGAAATAGAAAAGACTAAATCTTCCAGATTAACAGAAACAAATTAACTCTCTTGGGCTCCCAGTGCAGACACACCACAGCTGGGGTTCAATGTGCCTCAAGTACAGAAGGGGAGAGGATAACAGCTCACACAAGGCCTGTTTTTGCACACGTGGCTTTATGGGGTGTTCACAGTTCCCCCTCACATCCCACTCCAGTCACACACTTGTGAATGGCTGTTTTCTTTCCCTACACCCTTTGGACATCTTCTTCCCTCACCTGAGTGCAGGACCACAGTCCTCACACCATCTGTTTACTGCTTAGGGGAAGGGCTTTAAGGCACCAGGGCAGGTATTGCAGAGGAGCCCCTGTAAGCATGGAACTCCAGAAGGGAGGAAGCATGAAGTAGCTGGTTGTGAAAACCCACAAGGGGGGTGATGCTGCCCGACACTGCTGGACACAGCACAACCTATCTTGAGACAGAGAGTGAGAAAAGCTGAGCTGGGAGGGCTGTGAACAGGAAAAGCAGGAGCTTAGGTTTGATGTGATAGAGGCTGTGGAGGGATGGAAGAGGGTCAGGAGAAGCATCTGCACACATGCCCTGTGTGGCTGCAAGCGAGGCAAAGGATGCTGGAATGGATGTGCCCTAACGGGGGCACCAGGTGTGGGGTTCCACCACGAGAGCTCCCACCACGGCTGCTGGATGGGAAAGACATTGTGCCCTGAAACCTCAAGTGAAGGCTCAGCCCCTGTTTGGGGGTGAGGGCCCAGGCAGACACCCAAGGCAAAGATGAAAGCACCCTGTGGCCTGTCAGGCTGCAGGTCTGAGTGTTCGTGGCACCCTGGCCAAGGCGGTCACCTGCCTGAAGAGCGCACGCCAACCGTCACAGCTCTTTGGATGCTAAACCTAAAGGGAGACCAAGCCAAGGAGCTGGAAGGTTTATTGATTTTTCATTTTTTTTTTCTCTCTAGAAGCCCTTAACAAAATCTTATGGGGCTAGAACTGGTTACTGCCAAGAGACCCTTGTGATGGACACAGTGAGAAATGCTAGACCGGATTAGACAAAGTGAAACGTGTCCCTGAATTCGCTGCAAGGAGTGACAGACAAACCCCCAGGCACAATTATTCTCCCTCTCTTCCTGCATTTCATGTTATTTCTCTAACGAAAGCTGCTTGGCAATAGGGATTACAAGGCTTTCTGGAGACAGTAACAGGCAACTTATAAGGGGCTTGCTTGCTCCCCAGCCAGGCGAGGAGCACGGGGCTCGCCAGAGGAATTGCTCAGGGGACATTTTATGGAACTGCTGCGAAGTAATGCACGTACACACCCTGAAAAACACAGCACTGTCCCCAGGAGCTGGCTCCCTGCCACCAAACTGCCCCCCTCTTCAGCCCTGGGGGTGACTTGGCTTCCTCCTGAGCTGCTCCACTGGAATGCTGAAGGCTGTCTCCCCTCCTGGTGTGGGCTGAACTGCCCCCATCCTACTGCACCAATTATCCGAAATCGACAGCACCAAAAGCTATCAGCAAACATTTAAAGCACCCTCACAGCTAGAAAGGTGATGTCTCAAATGATGCTGTTAAGGACAACAAAACCAAATGCTTTTTACTTATCTCAGCAATGCACCCTCTAAAAATGCCCCAAAATGCACGGAAAATTATAGGAAAAACACTCAATTGCCACTGAAATGCGTTTTGGTTCGAGGGAAGGCAGAGCAGGACAATAAATACTGCGGTTCAAGGAGGAGTCAAGGGCTCACAAATGTGTTTTGCTGGGAGTGGAGAAAGAAAAGGCAACGCTTTTGTGGCCAAATTGAAGTCAGCTGAGATGTCAGCCTTTGTAGAAAGTGCTATTCCTTAGGAAAAAAAAAATTAAAGGGGTGCCTTGGCTGAAAAACTTCTTCCATTTCTCATTTCTTTGTGACTTCCAGATCAACTCCAGGTAGATGATAAAAGGTAGTTTTACCCAAAAAGGGAGAAGATGGGACCTCTCTGCAGCAGCAGCAGCCCACTGAAGCACAGAGGGATGTGCTGTGGGGCTTTGTGGATTATTCATTCTCTGCTGCACACCACATGCCACAAAATGTATTTGTTTCACACATCTCCCATCTGTCAAACAAAAGCACAGTGCCATGAACCAGCACAGAGAGAGCTGGAGAGACGGAGGATGTTGCTGGAGACCACAGCCCTCATAAGCAAAAACACAGGATGATCACAGGAATTGGACAGTGACACAGAAGATGAATAAGTAAACTCCTGGTGATTCTGGTCAGTTTGACCTGAGGAAGGACTCCCTCACCCCAAACCACATCATGTCAATTACCCTGAGCAGATGATCAAGACAACCCTATTGGTACCTGAGAGATTTCCTGCACAGCACCAAAAGCATCAGCCACCACCCTCAGCTGTGCCCAGTTCATTCAGTTCTGCCTGAATCACTCCCAAATCCACCCAAGTCCAAACCTCAGGAGGCTGCACCAAGGAAAGGGTTAACACTGACTCCAGCCTTCCCCCAGACCTGCACAGCCCTGTGTCCCCCAGCCCTGGGTGACCCCTCTGTGAGCTCCTGGGCCAGGCCACAACACACTGGGTCAGTGTTGAAGTGCTCCCATCAGTTCTGGCCTTCTGAGGGGGCTGCAGTTTTCATTAGATTAATTGCTAATCAGTAGGCATCCTTGTTTTCCTGCTGATAAGTGTGAGAGCAGGAGGGCAGGGCAGGCAGCAGCTCCCTTGGCTTAGAGGGCAATCCCTGATGGGGATTAGCACTGGCCTCTGTGGTTATAATTTAATTAGTGCTGCCCCTGTGCTGCCAGGAGCCACCTTCTCCACTGCCCCCAGCACGGTGACCAGCCCAAGGGACAGGATCAGGGTCTTGGCTGTATTTCCAACCAGGACCTTGGAGTTTGCCATCAGCATCAGCCACATCCAGCCATGTGCTGGTGCCACATTCATCCCCAACACCCCCAGAGCACTTCACGTGCCTGCTGGTCTGACTGGTTGCATCTCTCTGATCCCTCTGAGCCCCAGGAGGCTTTGAGAAGCCCAAACCCCCATTCCTTGCAGGAGACCCCAGTAAAGTCCATGGTTACACTGAAACATGTGCAAAAGGAAGACACAGCTCCAGGCCATGGGGGAGAGCGGGTGCACTGCTCTGGGCACGAGACAGCACTGAGCCCCTGGGCTTCTCCCAAAATCCCTGCACCTCCTCCAGCCAGGCAGGTCCTGCCAGCCACAGGTGGTGGCTCCAACACTGCTCTGCTGGAGCTGCATGGGGACCACCAGCGTGCCAGCCAGCCCAGCTGGACCACAGGGCTGTGACACAGAAAGGCCAGGAAGATGCTGTGAGTTGGAAGATAAGCTCAGCAGCTGAGCTTGTGGAGGCATCCTCCTCTCCCCTGGGAAAGTGATGCCTAACCCTTGCCAACTCCTCTGCAAAGCTTCCTATGGGAAGTTTCTGGCACTAGGAATGGTTGCCAGCACAGGATTAGCAGCCTGTTGATTTAGAGGGCTTATTACAGGAGCTTAATTCTATTTTGACAGACGAAACTAAGTCAATTACAGCTAGAAATAGCTCTGAATTTGGGTTGTGGGGTTTTTTTTCTTCCTCTCTTCCCCTTCTGTGAGTTGTGGTATCATTTCCTTCCCTTTCTTTACCTCAAAGCCAGTGTTTTTTGTGAGATGCCTCTCTGGCCCACGGAAGCCTCTAACACAGGCACTTGGGCAGATGTGGTACTTGCTCATTATTGCTGCCTGTGAGGCACCATAGCACCACTCCACTCCTCCCAGTCGCCCCAGGCTGCCCTGGAGCCCCTCCTTGGGCTTGCTCCTGGCAGAAATGACCCCAAAATCTGTCCCCTACCCATCCCCAGCACCGACACACAATCTGAGCTGGGACAGGAAACACCCAGCAGGGACCAGCAGACCTGCAGAGCTCAGACTCAGAGGTGTGCAGGAGAAGTGCCCAAAAGAAATCAAGGAACATTAATGCTGAGGCTTAGAAGTGAGAGCACCAGCTACACAAGGAAATTCCCATCCTGTGAGATTAACGGGGTCTAGTCAGGATCAGAGAACAACTACTGCCATAAGTCATCTCCAGCAAAAGCCACTGTCTGTCTGAACTCCCTAAATGCCTAAGGAATCATGATCTTCCCAGAGAAATAAAGCACAAAAGCAAGAGCCTACCCCATTCCCAAGTCTTTACATGAAAATCTCACCCCTGGGGCTCTTTCTTCAATAACCTCCTCACCCCCACCACACCTGCACCTCCTGTACACTTCAAGGTGCAAGCAGAGAACAGAAAGACCCTCTCCTTCCCTCAGAGTAAACCCAGTCACCACCACCTGTCCCTGTTTATCTGATCAGCAGGACCAGACCACACCACCCTCCTCCCACCCAGGCTCACACATGAGCTCCCTGACATGAGGAGCTGTGTCAGACTTGTACGTGTCACTGAAGCACAAGGTGACAAATCTCATTGCCAGCTCAGTGCATGCAGGTTTCTCCAAGGAGAGCCCTAACCACAGGCTTGAGAGCTGTGATGACAACCCAGGAAAGCACTGGAGGCTTGGGTACTGCTCAAAGCCCTCACACTCCAAGAGCACAGTGGGGAGCCCCTGTTCACAAGGCGGTCTCCAGTTCTCACCTAGCCCATCCACCACCCCATCCTCAGGGTCTGCAGAAGGAAACAGCTCGTGCTGTTTCCCTCCAGCACAAACCCATGGATCACTCTCCAGCTCAGGAGATCCTGGCTGGGAGCACAGCAGAGAGCCTCTCACCCTCGGACAGCGTGCAGCAGGCGCAGCGAGGGGTAGGCAGTCCTGACGTTGATGTGGTGCTTCAGGATGAGCTCGTTCACCCACTCCACTCGCTCCTTGCCCCCCTTGGCCATGAAGGCTGGGATCCAGAGGATGCTGCCGTTGAGGCTGTGCAGGCGCTGCAGCAGCTTCTCCCTCCAGGTCTCGTTCACCAGGTCCTCGAAGGCGCGCTGGATCACCGAGGGGTTCATCGTCACCAGGTCTGTCTTCATGCCCACGTCCTGAGAGTACTCCTGGACAGGGGCCAGGTTGCACCTGCAAAGGGAAACACCCAACAGCCCTGTTCAATGTCCTGAGAGAGGGCAGTGACAGGCACGGAGGTGGGGGGGTGTGATGCCAAAAGCCAGGGCTGGTGACAATGCTGCGAATTACCATTCACCCTCTCTTTTGGGAGGAAGAGGAGGCAGAACGACCCTCTGCCATAAATCACTGATGATGAGCCACCTCCATCTCAGGCCACCATCCCTCAGCATGATGGCACATGCACACATGTCCCTCTGGAACAAGGCTAATGCCAGCCACAACTGTGGTGTCTCGTGGGTGGTTTGCAGGGAGCGGCGGCTCTTCTGGTGCCACTCAAAAATAACATCAGCAACAAAGCTCCAGTCTCTGCTCCCATGGTTTTAGACTAAACAGCCTTTTTTTTCCACTCAAGGAAAGCTCTTGCCTCTTAATTCCAGCCCTGCTGAAGTAACATTATCCCAAAGGCCTTTTCCTCTCCTGGCAATCTCTGCAAACAGCAGACCCAGTGGCACCAGTGGTGGTACTGACACCAGTGGGAGGGGGCTGCCAGCACATGGTGTCCACAGGGCCTGGCTGGCTGGAAGCTCTGACCCTCAAAAAACACCTTTTTCTGTAGTGTTTACTGGTGCCTCCCTACAGATTGTACATGTGGGCACGAGCCACGTATCCCTTGAGCTCCTGTGTCACACCAGCATGAGGGCTGAGGGCCTGTGGGACAAACTGCCAACATATCCCTTGTTATTGAGTGGTTTCCTACAGCTCCTTGAGGGGGGTAATCTGTGTCTGTAACACATGGCACAGGGAAAATGGTACCAGGAACCAGCTGATGGGAGGATGCAGTGAGATGCTCCCCCAGCATCCTAAAAACCAGAGGGTACCCACATGTTTGCACGCTGAGTGCTCTGCTGTGGTGTTTGACAGTGAAGTTACAGTATTTAACGAGCAGGAAGTGCATCCTAACCATCTGCCTCAATAATCAGCCATTATTACTCTTTTCCCTACTTACAGATGGGAAAACTAAGGGAATGGTGGAAAGAAAATCCAGCTACTGGCATGGGGGCCCTTTGATTGACTCATCACAGGAGTGAGTTCAGTAAAAATAAACATTGGACCTGTATCCTGGACACAGACCCAACCACTGGTCACTGCCAACCCTGCTGAAAAGGCTGCCTGGATGGAGCAAACCTTCCTCAGGAAGATGCAGGTTCCATCAGTGGCTCAGATGACCTACAGTGGGAAGTGTGTGCCAGACCTGCAGTAGCACATGGCTGGGGAGAAGCTGCTCAAAATCCCCATCCTCACATCCAGAAAAGCTTTTCTCCTGCAATTTTGCTGCCTGTCCTAAATGTCCCACACTAAACTTTGCCAGAACCACTATAAGCAGTTTTTCCCTCTGCTCACTTGTGTGCCAGTTAAGGATGATGCTCTATCCCCTGTGGACAGGCTGGAGCTGCCAGCAGCCAGGCAGCTGGAGCAGCAGGGTTTGAGTGGGGGACAGAGGTGACATTATCCTCATTCCCACGTCACACCAGCACCGCCTCTGTGAGCTGCTGATGGATTGGGCTGTCCTCGTAATAGACTCACCAGAAAACAAATGTCTGCATGTACATAAATCATCTGTGGATTCCACAGCCTCTCAGCAAACAGGGGCTTCAGGCTGGGAGGGCAGGAGCTCCTCCTCTCCACTTCAGACACCTCCAGCAGTGAATTTGGTGTGTCCCAGTGAGGCTCAGGATGTGCTGCTGCAGGCCCTTGGGGCAGTGCAGCTGCAGGGACAATGGGACTGGGGACAGAGGGGACACAGGGGAGTGTCAGACCTGGGCATGCACAAGTGCAGTGCCAGGGCATCGTGTGGTGCACCCTGTGCTCGAGGGCAGATCTGTGGAAGAATCAGGATTGTGAGAGCCCAGGATGGGGGGTGTTTGCAAGAGGACAAACCTGAGAGAAGAGGAGGTTGGGAGGGGTTAATGGTGCACCATGAGAAGAGACAAGGCGCACTTGCAGGAACACGTGGGGAGCACTTGGAGGACTCTGTGTGTGCACATGGGGCCGTGCTGCCCCAGCTGAGCAGGATTGCAGCCCCTGCACTGCTCCAAAGGCCCTGAGGCCCCCCTGTGCTGCAGGGAGCAGTCCCCACCTTATGACGAAGCTGTGAGCGTCGATCTCGGGGCCGCAGCCACTGCTGAGCAGCACCCCCGAGTTGCCCACGATGGCACAGGTGGGGAACTGCTTGCCCTTGAGGGGAGAGGTGCGGGGCAGCAGCTCGTACAGGTTCTGCGAGACGTTCATGGTGCTGTCCCTGTCAAAGACGTAGTGGATGATGTCCCCCGGCTTCAGCGTCCCCTTCAGCACTGAAATGTCCTTCTCTGCATCCAGGAACTTCAAGATCTGCTTCCTGAGCACAGGGGAGAAAACAGCCTTATCAGGTGGGGTACAGATAACCTGGGTCAGGTGTAAGATGAGCTCTTGCCTCCTGGCTGCCCTCATGCCCAGGCCAGCCCATCTGCCCATGCTCTCCAGGCAGATATCCTTACAAAAGGATATCTCCATCTCAGGGCCTGCTCCCTCTCCACTCATCCCTGCGTGGGGCAGGCTACCACAGTCAGCCTACCATTAGTGAGGGTCCCTGAGTTTACCCAGGCAAGAAGGTCTCCTTCCCTCTGTGACCCATCACCTGCACACACAAATTCCACTTAGCCTAAAAGACAGGGGCTCAATTGCTCCTTGTTTTGTGGTTGCCAGGCCAGTTGGCTCAGTTGGGAATTCATTTCCAAGCGATCGCTTACAGATATGAAGCGTAGCTCAGCAGGAGCTGAGATTTTTATTTCTTCCTTGACTTCTTTAGATGATACACGGAGGCAATTTGCCAGCTTGCACTGGAGAAGACCAAATCTGTTTCTTGTGCTATAGGTAATTACCAGTACCTGATCTTCAAAGAGAGTGTCTGGTTGTGTCTCCATTTGGATGAGGCTGGTTTAATGTTGTGCTTAATGCTTTCATTACTTCTGTCAACAACAGCTGGAGACGAGGAGTCATTTATTACTACTTCAGCTCTAGAGAAAAGAAAGTCGGGGAGAGGGAGACAGAACCCGTTAGCATCCCAATGGCACTTCTAATCACCATCTTCAGCTCTGGCTGCTGGAATTCAAACTTCATCAGAAAAGCAAAATTGTAGTTATTAGCTAAACAAGAAGTGAAAGCCTGTTCGTACTCTGCTACACTCAAGCAGACAGACAGAGATCCTTAAATACCCGCTGGCTCCCACGAACACAGACTGACAGCCAGGCACAGCTCCACAGAAAACGCACTATTAAACAATGAGCTGCAGGAAGGAATGCACAAAAAACACACAGCGACAGGCTGGCAGATGGGCACTTGCAGACAGGACACCCCAAAGCCCCCAAAACTCACTAAGAAACTTCCTAGCCAAGGTGGCTGCCCTGTTGCCTTGTGGTCACACATGAACATCCCAAAGTGAAGCCAGTTAGCTCCTGGAGAAGATTAAAATCCTCACCACAGAGGAGCAACCCTTTCTTCACCCAAGGGAGAAATTAATTCAGCTGAGCTGCTGGGTGCTGCTTGTGAGACTGGGCTGTGCTCATCCTGTACTAAAGAGGGGCAGGCTGGCTCACTGGAAACTTTTTCCCTGTTTAGAATTGAGCACAAGGATTTCAGCACCCATATCACCTGTTCCAGACCAAGAAATGAGTGGCAGCCAGATGCTGGAGATCACTGGGAGACCCCAGCGTTTAATCCCTGCTCCAGGAAGCAAATCAGCCCCAGCACTTCTGTGACATTTAAATCAGATGGCATGAATTGAAGGAGCCTCCAAATATTTGGTTCCAGCCAGCTGCCCTAAAAAATGAAAAGCCAAGCATCTCATCAAGAAGCTGCATATGTACTGCAGACCCAAAAAAGCCTTCACACTTCAGAGCACTCTGAAAAATACACAGCTAAAGCACTTGCTATCAGCTAAAGGGAATCTCCCTCTCCACCGCAAAGGGCTTTTTCCAGCTGGGAAATGCTTTGTAAATAAATGTATTTACATAAAGCATGTAAACCCCAAGGAGGGAGCAGAGTGAGAGATGGGGCAGAGGTGGTGGCCCAGGCTCATGGACAAACATGCAGCTCCTGGGAACATATCTCCAGCCCAGGGAAAGAGCTCCCCAGGACACACTATGACTCACTCTGTGTAATGTTTCAAAAAGGCAAGGAAATGTGTTTATAAATGCTGGCTGCCAGTGTCCTGATGTGTGTGTGTACAGTACCTCTCCAGAGGCTGCCAGTCTGTTGGATTTGTTTGCTTCTTACATTTTGCTGCATCACTCATGTCTTGGAAACCTTACCTAGAAGGTGTCAAAAATCATAATGGAAGTAGGGTAAAGCAATCCTGGGACTAACTGTGTTTTCTTTGGTTTTGTCCACTTTCTGTGGTGGTGACATCATCACAGAATGATTTCACTCTCCCTTGCATGCTGTCACTAAGCTTTTCAAATGTGCCACTTGGCAATGCTGGGCTGACAGGGAATCACTGTAAAAATAACAGAGAGACACTGAATGGGGCTGGGATGCCAGGGACTGACTCTGCCACAGAGGGATGTTACTGGAGTGCACTGCAATAAAACTGGAGTCCTGATCCCAAACACAGCGATCTCTCCTCTAATAGCTGTTAAAACTATGGAAAATAGCAACTCTATCACTGACTTATTTTCACAATAAGTAACTCTTTCTCATTCTCTCAATCACCGCAACTTCCAGATCCTGGGTTATTTGCAAATGATTATTGCACTGAGCTGGGAGGAGGGGGAGAAATTATTAAGAAAATGCAAAGCCGAAGTGAAAAGGAACAGATACATTTGCTAAATAAGAACAGCACTATCCAGCGAAGAGGAGAAGCAGATTAATAGCTGCCTTACAGCAAAAACAAATGAACACAAAATCTAATTTACAAACCTATTAGATTTGCTATGTAAGCTGTTCACAGCTGATCTGATTGTACCTCTGCCTCCAGAACTCCTGCAAGACAAAGGAAATGCATTATTTATAAATCCAGCTCCTTTCTGCCAAGCATTGTTCAACAGTCAAGAGATCCTGCTCTGAAGAGCTCTGAGCAGAGACACTGCCACGCTGCCTGTGTCCCACCCCATCCAGAAGGGAGATGTCCTGGCACCTCTGAAGGGCTTTTCATCCCTCCTCACTGCTGCCCTGCTGTGACTGTGAAACCATTCCAGCAAAGAACGCCCCCAGCCACCCCAATTAATAATACCTGTGTGATCTAACCAGCCATCACAGACATCTGCTCTCGCTGCCACAGCAGTGTGCGCCCTACAGCTGCATTAAATACATCTCTGCTTCTCCTTACCAGCCAGGTGTTAGCAGTGCACAAAGAAGCTCTCCTCCATCTCCAGGCTGCCAATGGACCTTCCCTGTCCTTTTCAGGTAGGAACTGAATGATCTGGACAGGATTCCCACCACTGTCTTCACCTGGGCTTTTAGTTGAGAACATCCAGTATCTCTATTTTACGCAGATTGAATGACCAGCCTCCTTGACTTGTGGAGACCTCACAGTACCTGGGTACCTTCTCCCAGGGATCCAGAGCTCCACCCCAGCCCACTCCAATCCTGTGAGTGCCTTCAAGCCTCTTCTCCCCACCTTTGGTGTAACCTGGCTGAAGCTACGAGGCCAACTCACCGCAGTCATTCACACTCTGGAGCTGACACCTGAAGTGACAGCAGTGTCACTCCCATGGCCTGACATCACCACACAAGGACAGATGCCAGACCAGTCTGACCAAGACCTGTGGGAATGAACAGCCAAAGTTTCCAGCACCTCTATGGTGCGATATGGAAGAACAGTTTGGACCAAGCCCCTTCAGTAAACCACATCATTCACATGAGCTGTGAATCCTCAAATACATACAAGTATTGGTCTGCATCTAGCTGGCTGCAAAACTCCTTCTTGCTTTAGCCTGCTGTTTTCAAAGGGGTCACAAAGAACAAATCACCCACCTTGTGATGCTCAAGGGAGCTGGGCTCCCATTCAGACACATTTTAACCACCATGTACTCATTGCTCTGTTTTATTGTTCCTATTGCACTGATATCCCAAAGAGCACACTCACAAAGAGAACCAAATTCTCTTCCAGCAGAAATACTGCTACCCAGAAATATATACCCTAATGAAAACGTATCTCAGGAGAATGTATTTCTACCAGTTCTGAAAAAAATCCCAAATGCATTAGACAAAAATGAAAGAAAAGGCGTGTGTGAGTGCGTTTGGTGCCATTAAAAAGGATGTTCAGACTTGCGGGATGCGACACAAATCCCCTCATTAGGCTGAGCACAGCCCTCAGCACCACATAACATCAAACCCTTGGAAATGCCACAATGGTTTTCCCTTTCCTCCCTCCTGCCAGAGACCATCCATGGCCAAGTCAGAGCGATTCCTGCTCTGGTGCTCTCCTCTGTTCTTTGACAGACCTGAGAGCCTGCGAGCTGTTTCATTTTTTGGTGCATCAAGGGAACAGCAGGACCGGCTCATTCCTGCAGCCTACTGGCATTTAACAAGCCTCCACATTAATGGGGTTCACTGCAGGGTGTGGGAGCAGACTGGATTAGTGTGCAAACCACGCACCTGCTCAGAGATGTCTCCTCTGAAGGAGCCTTCCAAATGGGATTCACACTCCTTCACACTTGCTGTAGGACAGACAAAGCTTAGAGAAAGAAATGGTTTTTTCCCCCCTCAATACATGCTGATTCAGATGTGAAAGGAAAAAAAGGTAAATTAGGAAGCAGAGAAGGCTATTCCCTAGGTGTTAGTTCCTACCTCATCCATGTCTTGTGGCTACAGCAGGAAAGATTCAGAGCATCACAACGTATTATTCAAATGCATTTATCCAGTCTGGCTTTACATGCCCCCAGCGACAGGTCTGTGTGTCTCCTCCTGGAATAAAGGAGGGTGTTGGGGCTGGAGATGCTGGATGTGAGGAAGACAAGTTGAGAGCACCTCTCCCAGCAGCCAGTGTGCAGCCTGGTGGGGAAGGGACTGGCTGCCAGCTGAGAACCCCCTCAAGGACAGTGTCAGGGGCTACCCTTTCCCCCTCACACACTGTGAAAAGCAAAAATATTGCAATTCAGACAGATGCATGAAGGGTTCTGCTGTCATAAATAAACATGGAGCAGAGCAAGGCTCTGCTAACCATCTTCCCATGGCACTGGGATCACTGCTCTGCTGGCCAGCAGCAGGCACGATGCTCTCGTGAACACCTGAGATGCTGGCAAAGTCACTGCTCCTTGTGCCAGGCTTGGTTTCCCTCTGGAAGACAGGGAGACTGCCCAGAGCTGAGACATGATACTTGGCTGAAGGTCTGAGCTGGTTTAGTGGATCTTCAAATGCTCAAAACTGTCAGTCTTTTGGTGCTTTGTGTGCCACACTACAACTTCAGGACGTTTTCCCTACAATCTCCCTGTGAACAGTGGAAGGTAATGCGTGCTGTAGGATGCTGTGGGGTGTGTGGCCCTGTCCAGCCATGCTGCTCAGCCCACTGGTGGGTCCCAGCCAGGCAAACCAGCTGCTCAAAACACCAGCAACTGAGCCAAGCACAGTATTTTCCAAGGTCTGCCATACCTCATTACCAACACAGGCAAGCCAGTACCCCTGCATACCTTTGCTTCCCCCACCTGGGAAGAGGAAAACATTTAGAAATGGAGGGTACTAGTTAAGAAGTACATGTTAAAAAACCAAAAAAATCCCAGAAAACCCTAAAGAACCCAGTCCATTTTATTATACCTTCCGGAGTTTCAAATCTCTTTGCTTGAAAAGGCGAAGACCAACTTCGATTAAAATAGCACAGATAGCATTGATTTTGAAAAGCTTTCTAGTGCTACACTGTGTTTGGACTGAATTGCCTTATTAATCTAGTTGTTATCAGTTTCATTGTATAGCCAGCTCCACAAAGTACCAACCTGCTTCCTAATCCTATTATTTACAAAACATTTTTCTTTGGGCTTCTGTTGGGATGTTTTCCAGTGATAAGTTGCATCTATATGTGCTAATGCCATCTTACTGACTTATGCCATCTTTTCTCATTTTCCCTGAGATTTTCAAGCTGCATTGCCACTATTTAAGATATTATATAGGTCAAAACGTTCTGTGCTCAGATGTAAAGTGACACTGATTCATATATCAGAGGATGTAAAAGAGAAATTGTCTAATGGTTCAGGTCCAAATTTTCTTGGATGAATAATTTGTGACAAATCAGGTATGCAAAGACTCTTCTATTCACCCCCTGTGAATGGGCCTGTTTAGGGTTTTTGCTTCCCTTTTTCATCGTTTCCTGCTTCTTAAATGCTTCTCTTAATTGTTGCTAGGTAAGTTCAGTCTCGCTTCGAGCCACTTCGACACGTGAAATCAAAGCTGCTTTGACTGAACAAGTAGGTCACAGAGCCTCGTTGGGCGAGCAGATCTCCACGAGCAGACTTCACGTGTCCACGTTTCCAGGCTCACAAACTGGAAAATGTGTTTTCCATGGGTATTTCACCATGCCCACCCCCAAGCCCTGCTTCCCCCACAGCGTTTGTGGCGGGTGAGACACACGGAAGCAGGCACGAGAAACAGGAACTCAGTGGAAATTCCAGCCATGCCCAACCACCCATTTCACTGCTCATGGGATGATTTGGGTTGAAAAAGACTTTAAAGAGCATCTCGTTCCAACCCTCCTGCATTTAACCACATTTGTGAAGCTCATTCCTGGTGGAACAAAACCTCCGCCTCTTCCTGATCTTGGGCAACCCAAGTACTCCTCCCTTCTCCACCTAAAAGTTAGATAATAGTCCCTAGGGGGATTATTAAGCTGAATTTATCCAGCTGAATTCCCCAGGAAGAGAGTTCAGTGCCACAATTTTTACCTGAGGGGTTCAAAAGACTAATACCTGCTAATTAGGTTTTCACAACCTGCTTTTATGTTAGGTGCATTTTACGATCCTTGTTTTACAGCTGGGACACTGGGGGTGAAGTGGCTTGGCCCTTAACACAAAAAAATGAGTTCCACAAGCCAGGAGCAGACCCTGTGAGCTTCCAGCAGACCTGTCCTCTTGAAAATGCTGCTCTTTACTTGCTGAGAGTGGGTATGGCTCTTGCTGGGTCAGAGGACCCAGAGGACCACAGGAATTATCTGCAAGGGCTTCACTGGCCCAGAAAGCAGAGGCAGCCAATAGTCTCCTGAGATGGCTGCAGACTGCACCCATTAAGGCAGTCTGTATCTATTTTTAAAAAATAATAAATCACCACCTATATTTACTTTGCTTTTTAAGGACTGCTCTGATGTTTTCCTCAAGACCAGAACTGGTATTTTCTATCTGAAGAGCACATGAGCATGATGCCAGGCCTGGCTAGAGACCACCCACCCACAATCATTGTCCTCCCAACCCAGGGGCTTTCCCCAAGGCAGCCAAGTGTGGTGGGGATGTGGAGTGGGATGTTCACAGCCCTCTGCAGCTTCCTGTGTTGTGGCCATAACTAACAGTTCTGGGGGAAAGGATACATCAGAGTGCAGCTGAAAACGTGGAAAAAGGACACATTCCTTGATAAGTCCGCTTGTGAACCTCTGACTAGACACTCAAGTGGTTACTGTGGAATTTAGGTCAAAATCCACCCACATCCATCAAATGCTCTGTTGTCCCAGGAGAGACAAATTCAAAGAGGAAGGGCTGGTGAGCCCCACATGCAAATCAACTTGTCAATCAGAAACAAAAGCCAAAGCTAGACGAGAAGCAATGGGATCAGAGATGCATTTCTGACCCTTGGATCCTGCACTCAGACACTCCATACGTGGGGCACTCTCCTGGCACTGCTCCCCCCTCCAGCATCATCTCACCTTCCTGCATCCCATCTCATAACACACTGGGGGAAGCTGGGACATCAGACTCTTGCAGGCCATTCCTGTGACATTTCACCACTTGTTTTGGAGGCTCTCTCACCCTGGGATGTGGAGGAGACTGTGATGAAGAAAAGTGGTGGTTGATGGGTGGTACCTGCACTCCCCAGGCAAGCAAGGGATTAATTGGGAAGACATTTCTAAAGCAGTTGTCTTCTAGGACAGAAGATCCTGCAATACATCTTAATGAGATGCTTGAAATTGCACTTCAATGTGTTCAAAAAATCTCACTTGATTATATTGTCACAGCTTGGCAGCCCAAGTGTCAAAAACTTCCTAAATATCAGGCGCTACTTTTAGTGTTCCAAACTTAATTCTATCAAGTCATACAATCGTATTTGGGAAAGTGTGCCCATATTATGGCTTTAAGAAACATCACCTGGTCCAGCTGGGGTCCCAGTGCAGGTCTGGCACATGAGGAGCAGCCAGGCTGGCAGTACAGGATGTTCCAGCAAGCCCCAGTGAGGCACCAGCCAGTGGCCTCACTGCTGCTCATGGCACTTGTCATGGGAAATGCAGATCTGTCCCATGCAAAGCAGCCTTGTTAATTTGTTCACCTCTTCCCACACCCCAATGCCACCTCCACAACATCACCCATCCTGCAGGCTCCTTCCTAGGGACCACAAGAGGATGATAAGGTCAGGGGTGCTCAGCATCCCAGCCTGCCAGGTGCTGCCAGTGGCTCCACATCAGCTCCTGAGCAAATGTGAGCAGGGTCTGACCCTGCTGTCCCTGTCTGGCTGTGAGTCACGGTGTGTAATCACTGCAAGTGTCTGCTGAGGACACGAGGGAATGAAGACACATGAGTTTGCAAAACAGGCATCTATTGCTGAATAAGGAACAGGCCAATTAGTCTGAAACACTCAGAAGACAAAACCAGTGACGAACCAGCAGGAATGGTGCAGCTCTCACAACACATGGACATGAGGCAAGGGGAGAGATGCCAGTGGCAGTGTCACCAGGACACTGCTGGGGATCCCTCTGCACTGGGGTGACCAAATCCCTGGCCCTGCCTTGAGCTCTGGGTCCAACTCAGTATGAGCTTTTCCTGAGCCAGAAAAGTGTCTCTCACACCTGTGGAGTGTCAGCTCTCACATCCACATGCATTTGCCATCATGTCAGCATGGCCTGACCCAAACACCTCAAGATACTCTTGTTCTATCACTGCTCTAAAGACAAAACACTCACAGGGCTCAAATGTCACACATTTCCCCTCTCCCCATCCTGCCTACTGGCAGGACTTTAATCCCTCCTTCATCCTTAAAACATTATTCCTGCCATCAGCTCTTTTTCTCTGGCTGTGTTAATGAAACAGCCAGCAAAGAAACAGACATTGAAGCAGGCAAAAAGGATCCAGAGAGGGGCTTGGGACTGTGCAGTGTGTGTTTGTGTATTTTGTATATGTTTGTGTAATTTATTTTCTTTTTCTTCTTTCCCTTCTGGAAGGGAGAAGGTAAAACCCCCAAAAGTCCAGCGAAGAGCTAGAAAGTAGCTGAGACAAAAGCCTCACTGCTTACAAAACCTGACTACACTATACACTTGTCCTGAGATAATTCTTTCTGCTGACAGAGCAGAACTCTGAGGCAGAAATCCCAGTGGCTCCTGCAGCATCTTGGGTGCCAAAGACCTTGGGAAACATGAAACACTATCATATGGGGCTGTGGTCCCTTGAGCTCATCTTCCTAAACCCCTCATCTCTTTTCCCAGTGCTCTGTGCAGCATACTGGAATAGTGAAGGTCTCTTGTGGTTTCCTCTTTCACTGCTGATGCAGAAGCTGAGGACCTCTCCTGGGCAGAGACGCCCTCCTGGGGCAGTTCCTCCGTATGAGCATCCTCCAAATAACATCTGGTGCCTACACCAAGAGGGCTGGGAGTGCTTGGGCGAGAGCTACACCCCCCAGCCAGCAACAGAGCTGTCCTGGGACCTTCACAGGGCTGTAGATCCCAGATCACAATGTCCAGTTGCCAAATACTGAGAAGTCCATGGTGGTTTCAGAGCTCGACCTCCTCTCTCCTCCCCTGCTCACACCGTGGAAATCCAGGCAGCTGTAAGAAGTTGAATTACCCACTGAGCAGCTGCTGGTTGCCAGCTGAGTGTGCTCCTGGGTGTCTGAAAAGGGGCTGAAGATGCCTCACAACGATGCTTAACCTTTGAAGGGAAACATGGCCCCTGTGGTAGCCGCTGGCTGAGAGCTGAGTGATATTCCTGAAGGTGCTGGCAAAGCCTGGCTGTAAGAACCATCCTTGGATTCAGAGCTGCCAGACACACAGGTGATACCTGGAGCCCACTGGGATGCTGTGTGACTGAGGGTGCCTTGACAGAGCACTCCAAACCTGATAAAATGTGCTTTTCAAAGCAGCCCTGCCTATGGAGAGCACTGCACAGGGAGGGACAGCGTGCTCAGCATGAAGACAGCGAGCCTGGAGTGGGGTTTGTGCTTGTTTGGGATATTCCCAGGGGATTTTTGCATGCAATAACAAGGACCTGGTTTGCAATAGCAAGAAATACTCAAGACTTAAGTCTGGAGAGAGCTCTCACCCCACAGCACTTGTCACTGCTCTGGAAGGTTTCAGCAGCACTGTTCCTGTTTCCTTGGATCAGTCCCTTGACTTCCCAATCAGAGCCAATTCTGCTGCTGTTGATGAATATGCATCTTCCAAGGCCACCACCACCATCAAGGCTGCTGCCAGCCAGCACAGGATTTACAGTGGAAACGTGAAGAAAAAGGAGCTGTAAAGATACTCTCCTTTCTTCCTTTTCCTTTTTCTTTCTTTTTCTATTGCACTGCAAGGCACTGAGAAGCTGACATCTGTCTGCTCTGCAGTGGTGTTTGCTGAAGGATACCTGAAACTCTGCACCTCCAGTGAATTTACTTTGCCAGGGAACTTCCTTGTTTCCTGAGGCAACTGGGAAGGGAAGCCAGAGAAACAGCAAAATAATTATTGTCTAATGTTTTACTTTGAGCTTATTTCTTGCCTGCTGAGGATGACCCAGGCCCAGGGAAAACAAATGTGGGAGGCAATTAGAAGAAGTCTGGTTTGGAACAACTGTTTTTTACAGCAGCTGTGCCTGGTGTATTTAAGTAGTGCTATTCTCAAGGATGAAAAAGCAAAACAGAATCATATAGATTAAAAATATCCTTTAAGATCACTGAGTCCAACAGTCAACCCAAGACTGTCAAGTCCAGCATGAAACCATGATCCTAAGAGCAACATCTGCACATCTTTCAAATACCTCCAGGGACCATGACTCCACCACTCCCCTGGGCAGCCCCTGTCAATGGCTGTGAGACCTCTCAGTGAAGAACTTTTTCCCACTATCCAATCTAAATCTCCTCTGGTACTACTTGAGGCCATTTCCTCTTGCCTTATCATTAGGACAGCCTGAAAGCCCAAGGAAAGATAAAGGTGCTCCTGTTAAATGCTTTTCCTGGAAAATCAAAAGCTCATCTGCCATGCGAGAGAACACGCGACCCCTTGAGCTCACCCGTGCCTGGGGAAGGCTGGGAGGGGTGGTGGCAGCAGCAGGATCTGCTGTGTCACTGCTGGCCCTGGTCCCAGAGGAGCAGGCACGGCACTGCTGAGGCTGAATCTCTGAACTCTCCGTTAGCTGCTCAACAAGCCTTCGCTAAATGAGCCAACACTCACAACTCCTTGCTCTCTGCTGGGACAGCAAGGCTTCCTTTGCCTTCCTGACTGGAATTCTGCACTTGCAGGCTTAGAGGTGGGAAACAAAAAGCCCACCTGGGCAAAAAAGGAAACTTGAAGCCCTTCTGGGAACTGCTTTATTGTCTTCATTGCTCTGGTCACATGAACTGGGCTGGCTACAGCAATACTGCACCCAGGAAGGGCTGGTTGGTGATTTGCATCCTCCTACCGCAGCTCTCCTCACCAGCAAGGTCAGAAATTTCCTCCTTGGAAATCTTGCAAGCTGTTGACAACCAGTACTGAACTGCGGAGCAACTTTTCAACAGACGGACTTGAAATCCCATAGCTCTGGCTCTTCTTTTGTTCCACTGTTGTTTTGTGTTCCACTGGCTTGCTTGGGGGTCTGCGAGTGCTTTCCATCCTGCTGCTCCCAGCCCTCCCCTCAGGTACCACTGCTCCCGCCACTCCCTCAGAGCTCAGCTTAAGGAAATCTGAGGACGTTCATCTCTCCCAGCCTGCTCCAGGCAGGAGCACAGGGGTTTGGATTTGTTTTTGTGGCAGCCTGCCCTGCCCCTGCAGGGCTGCAGGAGGTGAGGGAGCGTTTCATGGGAAGGAGGGAGAGCTCTGCAGCCAACCTGAAATCAGCTGCTTGTGCTCAGGTTATTGTCAGAAGAGCTGCAATCAAAGCCTACACTGAGTATTTTCTTACTCAAATCAGTGCTGCAACATTGCTTTTATTTTCCAGCCTGATGTGTCACGGAGCTTTTATTAGAGCCCTGCCATACCCAAGGAGTACAAAGGTCTCCTCTGGCTCCATTTACATGAATACTTCCAGGATGTCTGTAGGCTCCTGTCCTGCCGAGAGCTATTCCTCCTCCAGTCCAACCTGCATAATTGTTGGCTTGTGCACACCCACTGTGAGAGTGTACAAAAGCTCTTGTTGGCAGAATGCAGCACTTTCTCCAGCAAAACTTTCTGGGGGAGAACAAGTCTTACACTAACTCCGGGCTGGGTGCAGTAAATCACAGCCTGGTAGACGTGAGCAGGACATTTATCCCCCATGGACCAACCCTGACAAGAAGCTTTACAACTACAGCCTGCACATAGCAAAGCACAGCAGCCTCCATAAAGGACACAAAATCTCTCTTCCCGAGCCTTTTAAAGGCAGGCATTAGAAAAGGGCACATGAGGAAAAAGTGGCAATTTACTGACAAGCTCCCAGGCAGGCAGGCCAGCAATATCAGACTCCTATTCGTCGCCGAGAGCGAGCAGAATATAATTCCTCTTGTAATCAGGATGGAAAGGCATGTGGTCCGGGCTAGCAGGGAAAAGGTTGACTCATATTAAGACCAACCCATTACCAAGTGTCAAGTGCTCCCTAAGATGGCTCAGACGCTAATTCGAGAAGTCACCTGGTGGCAGCGGGTCACCAGCTCCCTCTACAGACAACCGGGACACAGCCGGACCCCTGCAGAACTGCAACAGCAGGCGCAGAGTAACAAAGAGAGTCCCTTAAACCGGAGCAGAATTTTCCTCCTCATCACCGGCAATAATCACGCCACTCGATGCCAAGTCCTTTGTTTTCCTCTGCGGGGCCAGGTCCGGCCCGCTGCCCCATCCCGGCGCGGATGAAGAATCGGCGGCGCTGGCAGCAGCGCTCCCCAAGACAGGAGCGTGTCTTTTGTTTCCTGCCAGCGAAACAAAGAGCGGGAGCGCTGCATGGAAACACAGGCGCCACCGGGCTGCAGGAAAAGTTCAGCAGCCCGGAACCAGCTGGCAGCTCGGAAACGAAGTGCCAACACCACTCACCACAGCAATACTTCACGGAGCAGCACACGCCGAGCGGGGCGAGCGCGTCCCTGCCCGCCAGCATCCCACCGAGCGGGTCCCTGCCTGCCAGCATCCTGCCAGCATGCCACAGCTCCGCGACCCAAGCCACACACCCGCGGGTGACACTTCCAGACAGTGACAAGGATGTGGCAGGGGGAAAAGCCGCGCACAGAGGTGGCTGCAGGGTGGGAGGGACGGGCGAAGCAAGAGCGACGCAGCATCAGGAGCGAGAAACTGCTGAATTTCCATCCTTGCCCCAACATCTCTTTGTTTCAGCATGTCCTGGCTGTGGGAGGTGGTACACAGATGTCTAGAGGAGTGAGATGGGACTGCTTAAGGCACAAACATCTTTCTCAGAAGCCGCTGGCAGGCAGAGCAGCCCCAGCTGCCCTCGGCTTCTGCATCCCTTCACCTGCGATGTGGGGAACTTATTGTCCAGAGAAACAGCACGGGTTTGGGTTTTTTGTCCTCTTGCCAGTAGTATTATATTCTCTCTCACTTTTTACCTAGTGAACGTTTTGCGTTTTCTTTCTGAAATTTCTCAGTGTTTGTAAGTGAGAGAAATCTGTTCCCCCCTACTCCCACCGGTACGAGGCACGTTCTTCCAAAGACAATCCAAATCACAGGCAGGGGGCAGGGTACGTGTAAAAGTGGGCAAGCTGTTCGCTCCTGACAATAATTAGACAGTGTTTCGATGCCAAGGAAAAAGAAGAAAAGAGTTCCACCTGCCTGTGCTTCCCAGCCCCCCTTGGTGCCACCAGCCTGCCAGGGGACAGCTGGGCAGCTCCTTCCTTCCCTGCTGCACTGACCAAAGCAAGGGTGGTCTGGGGGGTGTGAAGGAGGATGCTGAGCCACAGCCAAGTATTCCTGATGTGGGGGAAAGCTGCACAAATATACAGCATCTCCCAAACCTCTCACAAAGACGAGCTGTTCCCTCCTGAGAGCTACTGGAAAACTTTCAAAGGGTCTCTTCTCTACACTGCTGTGCACTTTTGCTGTCAAACACTTTCCTTTACCTACAGGACCTGCTAAAAAAAAATGCTATAATGTGGTTCCCACAGCTGCAAACCCTCTATCATCCCCTGACCTGCTGCACACCAGGCACTCTGCTTTTCCATGTCACCACAGCAATACATTTCAGCCAGCTCAGAGCACCGTGCTCACCATTCCTGGCACCATGGCAGCACACAGGGATGAAGTGCCCATTGTGCCAGGCTTCTATGCAAGGTGAGCAGTGTTTGGTCCCTTACTGTGTTTGGGATGCAGGAGCTCATCAAACCCAAAACACTCCTGAGACGCAATGGGGAAAAGTGGGTGGGAGAGGACAAAGCAAGGGAAAGGTTCAGTTTGCCGGACTTCACGATTAAGTAATATATAATTGATCAGCAGGGTCCCACCTTTGCTCTGTTTATCCCTGTATGGGAAGCACAGCTGAAGTGGGCACTGCTCTGTGACAGGTTTGGTGATCACGTGTATCAGAGGGATGCAGGACCCTCCTTCACCCCCTGGGTGCAGGGTGCTCCTCTCCTCCGCCAGTTCCCTCCTGCACCACCACTTCTGATGCTGTGTGGAACAAGCTGCTCGCTACACCTACAGAACTCATCTGACCGACCCTGCTGCCTCTGCCGCCGCACCGCTTGGCAGTACTTCCTTGGAGGAACTACAGCAACAAACTCAGATGCCAGGGTTTGGAGATAAGCAGCCAGCAAACAGCCAATTTCCATACAATGTACAGAAAAGAGAGGAGAAAAAAAGACACAATACTGGGAATCCCTAATGAACCAGGGTGAAAATCAGGACAAGTAAGTAACAAAACAGAATAGATTTTCAATAAGGGCACAGCAAGTTCTAGTGGGTAGATCTAGCAGATAGGGGAGGAGAGAGAAGAAAGAACAGAAGCCGGAAAAGAAGATGGGAAAAAAGCAAGGGGATCAGAGCAGCCTGTCCAATGGGGAGGATGCATCAGAAGATTTTAATTTCCTTTATTATTATATAGATGGTGCCAGCTCATTGCAGAGCAACAATTCATCTACCCTGGTAACCTACAGTCTGGTGCTGGATGCTTCTGGACAAGGCTACTGACCTTTAAGCACTTCTTGCCTGTGGCACCCAGCATAACGTAACAATGAAACAATAAACAAACATCACTGCATTTCACTTATCATCTCATTAAGGTGTTTGTTTTGGTGTAACACAGTGGACAAAGCCAGCTGGTCCCAAACAGAAAGACCTTTGTGTCATCTGGGTGCCCCGAGTGCACACCCCGTTACTAAAATTATTTGGTTTTCCACATTGCTGTAGCAAGTTCCTCAAGTTAATGCAAACCCTCCTCTCTGCATTTGCTCCTCTGATCCCCTAAATTTCTGAGCAGACCTCAGAGATGGGGTGGGAAGGGTGTTGCTCCTCAGAGTAGCCCCTGCCACACATGGCACCTGCAGGTAAACATCAACCACAACAGTGATCAGTAAGGGGTGATCATGAAGCCCCTAACACATCCCACAGGGACACAGCAGTGGGTTAAGCTCTCTGCTCCATACTCCCACCCAACTGACCCCTGCTCAGTCTCTGCTATCCCACAGACTGGTCCCTTATCCACCTGCAGACTGGTCTGTTTTCCATCACTCCCATCAGGTGGTGCCCTCTCCACCACACCCATCTGGACCAGCAGTGGCACCTAAGCCCCCTGGGCTGCAACTTGCCCCAGCATTCCTGTCCAGCAGACCACTCACACCAATATCCCACTTAGGGAGCTGCTCCATCCGTCCATCAGCACCTGAGCACTGCCCGTGCCAAAATCCCTCTCTCCAGACCAGGATCTGCTTCAACATTTCTAATCAGACTCCAGCATCCTTACCCAAACCTGTACCTGATAAAGCAGCCCTGGACTGGTACCTTAGCCTGTCTAAAAGGACCTCCACGTCTCTAATGGGAGCGGTACCTGCTCCAGCATCTCGGCCCGGACCGGTACCTCAGTGTGTGTAAAGGGAGTGGTACCTGTTCCAGCATCCCCACCCGGACCGGCACCTCAGCGCCTGTAAGGGGTGGTACCTGCTCCGGCATCCCTATCCGGACAGGTATCTCAGCATCCCTAAAGGGACCGGTACCTGCTCCAGCATCCCTACTCGGACCGGTACCACCGCGTCTCTGGCGGGAGCGGTACCTGCTCCCGCAGCCCTGCCCGGCCCGGCGTGGCTGCCCCCCGGCCCCGTGCCCCATCCTGCCCCGTCCTGCCCGGCGGCGGGGCGGTCCCGCCCGGGGCTGCCAGCGGCCCCGCGGAGCTGCGCGGGAGCGCAGCGCGCTCCCTTCCCACTTGGGCACGGCAAAAACCGGGAGAGCCGGAGACAAAGAAACTGTCCGGGCGCCCGCCCCCTCCGCCGCCGCCGCCGCCTCCTCCCCGGTGCCCAGCGCCGCTCCGCTCCGCGCCCCTTCCTCCGCGCGGGGACGGGGGGATTTACCCGCTCTCCTCCTCGATCTCCGAGATATCGGCGAAGATGAGGAAACCGACGAGCAGCGTGAGCAGCGCCAGCGTCCAGCCCCGGCAC
>VYXF01012755.1:1019514-1033474 GCA_013397295.1 Polioptila caerulea | reverse complement strand
GGGGTCGGTCCTGGCCGGGGAGGGGGTGGGCACCGCGCAGGCGGGGCGGCTTCTCCCCGAAAGGACAAAAACTGTAATAAAATCAGACAACGGCAACTCCCGCGCGCGGTGCGGTGGCTGTGCCTTCTCCTCCCTTGCGAGGGACGGGCAAATAACAGAGGTTGTGGCATGGAAAACACCCCGCTAAAAAAAAACAATAAAAAAACCAAAACAAACCAAACAAAAAAACCCCTGAATAACTCATCACACCCAGTTCTATTACTATCAATTGCTATTTTAGCAACAATAATTCCTCACCCTCCTATAAATACTGACCGTCATAACCACACTGGTACTGCCATGACTCTGGATCCTGTTGGAGTTTGAGCAGGCTGAATTCATTTAATAACAAAAATGCAAGGTAGGTGTTCTGCTTCTGAGATGCTTGGCTGCATCTGAACCACATTGCAACCCCTGCAAACATCCTCCTGCAGGCTACAGGCACCCTTGGGTTTTGTTAGGGAGAGAAAAAACTGCAGTTTCTATGCAGAAAGTGTGTGAAAGCTGAGAAAAACACAAAAGTACTGGCTGGACCAAAGAACCGCCAAAAACCCACGAAGAAGTGCTTTCCCTATATCCCTGTTATCTGTTAGTCCAGTGACCGACCTGGAGAGGCGAGGCTGGCTGTGTCAGGGTTTAGGCAAGGCCAGCCTGGCAGAGCATCACCAAATCCAAGCACAACTCTTTCAGACCAGAAAGTTGCTGAAAATCAGAATATCTGGTGATATATGCACTGCCGAGCTGGAGAGGCACGCGGTAGATTTATAATGCAGCAGAGAGAAGCAGCACAGATGTGTTGAGAGCGAGAGATACTAATTGCTTACATATTTAAAACAGCATCTTTAGTCTGAATGGGAGGCACCATTAAGCAAAACAGAGCTATTAACTGGGGCCACTTGGAAAGCTGCCATTTTCCCTTCTGTGCACGGCTTTTTGCATCAATTCAGAAGTACAGTGTGATACACTGTCAGTGTTGTGTGATTCCTGCCGAGGTGCCTTCCACCAGGATAAAGCTGCCCATATGTAAAGGGATGCCTAACACCAGCATCGTGTCTGGGAAGGAGCACTCAGGACAAGACTTTTTATCTGGATTAAATGGTGGAAGGAGCGTGTTATGGCCCGTGTGCTTTCCTGGGGATTCTGAAACTCTTGTAGAAAGAGGAGACAAACAAATCACCATTACATTTATAGGTACAAAATACAACACAGGTGAGTCTGGTACAATTATACTGTAGTATATATGGCAAATTTACACTCCAGTACACAGCTTTCATAATAGGGCATATTCGGGGCCCTTGGGAGAAAGCGATTTTAGGTGGCGTAAGTAGCCCCACAATTTACCTTCCGTGTAAATCTGAGAAAAGCCTCATTTTCCTCCTGTTTTATTCATCTTGGACTCCTTCTGCCCACCCTGTTCTGGAGTCTCTCGGCAGTGTGACTGGCCTGGGGATGAGGAAGCAGGCTTTGAGGTGACCTTGCTGGTGCAGGGACTGACATTGGGGCTTCCCGAGATGCAGCGGGCAGAGCACCAGTCCCCAGTGATTCGGGAGCACCACACCGCAGCTGGCTTCTCCTCGTACACATCCTCGAGAATACAGATGGAGATATCTGCTCCTGCATCTTTCTCAGCTCCATCCCAGGTGGTGTTTCAGCCTCTTTTGTCTGATCTTTGTGTTTCAGTTGCCAATCACAGTGTCAATGTGCAAGAACAGAAATCTCGATGGAGGCTGAGGAATAAATAAGAGGGGGGATCGCTCAGTGCACGGTGGGAGTTTGGTTTGCCTGGACAAGGACTCTCAGGGGCAAGGGCATCCTATCTGCTGAAATGCTGCTTCTGCTGAGAAGTAGCTTTTCTTAAAAGACACACTGGGATTTGGCTCTGCTCCCGTGTAAGTCAATGGAAATGCTGCTATTAACTGAAATTGAAAAAAAAAATCCTTCTTGCAGGTTGAGAGCTGAGAGTTAAGCTTGATGCCCTTCACTGGAGAGCTCCATTGCTAGGGGCTCGCACAAAGAACTCTGTGAATCCTCTACTTGGTGTCATCTGTTGCTTTATTCCTCTGAAAGATGTAGGTCAAAAAAAAAGGTCATTCTTTGGCTGATTTGGCTTCAGACATAGGGACCAAGACCTTGAAGTGCAGCTGGTTTGAGGTGCAGAAGGCAGCAAACTGGATAGAAGATGCAGGATCAGGGCAGCTTGCTGAATTATTTTGTAATCAATTAACAAAGCTGTATAACACCACCAAGTGTGACTCTGCGACGAAAACCTCGAGATCCCGTTGCACTGCTGAGGGCTAAATTCTGCACAGTCAGGAGTTTTACTGCAGTGATAAGAGGAAATTAATATAATAATACTGACTACAGAGAGGACAGTTTACTCTGCATTCACTCCAAGTCCATCCTTTACAGCATCCTGGCCAGATTTGGAGGAGGAGCAGATAATCCACCCTGATAATGCACCAGTTTCATGCATTGCTCATTATCCTGAAGAACTGCAGACTGCTTTGGAGGAATCGCCACAGTTCCTCAAGTGTTAGTCATTCTGCACATTCAATTCACCATGAATCTTTACAAGATTCAGCTTAAACAGGTGCATAAATGTTGCAGGATTGGGTCCATAAGCATCCACAGCCTCAATTTTATGTCTCATTTGTAAGATGGGTTGCAGGAAGATGAGAGCAAACTGTCGCAAATAGACTGTTGTAGTAGAGTAATATGTGCTAAAACAGAATAAAAGCTGATTATATCTTCTAGTTCCTAATAATTTGAGGAAGTAATTCTGTATCTGGAACATTTGCAGTAAATACAATAAGGTCTACTTAAAAAAAAATAAAATGTTAGCATTGCAACTAAAGTAACTGCACCAGAACAATATTGCATTTTCTGCTTTGTAAGGAGAAGAGAAAAGAAATGGCATTTTTACATTTTCTTTTGACCTTTGAGAAATATCAGGAATATGTAATAGCCACATTCACCAGCAATAGCTCAGAGGATTCAGAGAATAAGAGTTAAACACCTGGGGACATTTACAAACAACTGGCAGAGAGGTGATGAATTTAAGATGTGGGTATGAAAGGCACAGATACACAGAGAGCGCAAAAATAATACATATTTAAAATGCTTTTAATCTATGTGAGAAGCATCATTGGGGTGGCTGTTGACTCCAGAACAAGCAAAGGAGGGGCAGGGAAGATGACCCAAGAGGTCCCTGCTACGCTGTGGCAAATGCTAGGACCTGGTGCAGCGGGAGGTCTCAGGGGACCTTTCTCCATCAAATTCGTAATGCTGTAAAGCACACATAACCTTTACCGTGTCTGTCAGACAAAATGAGCAAAGTTTACAGCCCATTTTATACAGCTGAGCACTGCTGTGACGTGACGAACAGGCACGGGCCCAGGAGCCTGTGCTACCCAGGGCTGTCACGTTCCATCGCATCACTGCTGACACCGAACCTGCCCCTCGCTGCCTTCGCCAGCAAAACCCTCCCACGGAAAAGAGGTGACTCCCAAGGGCCATGAAGTGTCTTTTCCTCCCCAGCAGGTTCACTGGCAGGAAGGAGGGATGCTGATTCAGTAGGTTTGATGCCCTTCATCTTCTCCTGAATGCTCTTGCTGGTCTCCACGCTAAGCAGGGGATTGGAGAGTAGCATCCCAGCAGCTCTGCTCATGGATGGAGGGTGCTGGTAACAACCCAGCAGCTTCCAGAGCTGCCAATCTCCTCACCTGGCTTCATCTGCCCTTGGGTAAACGTTTTCCAGCTGGATCTTGACGTGGCTATGTGCATTACTGAAGTGCTCTCACCTGGCTCCTGGAGGAGCTCCCCAACACTGGAAAAGCTGTTTGTCCCAGGCTGGAGAATATGAATAGGGCTTTTCTTTTTTTTTTTTTTTTTTTTTTTTTTTTTTTTTTTTTTTTGTTAATCAGCAGAGAACACTGAGTTGCAGCCCAAGCAGAGGAATTTAGACCTCTACATAAGCCAGTGAATCTGAATTTTTCCACACTACAGGTGTCCATAACTTTCTGTGATCCATCCCCTATTGAAATGGGTAAAGAATCATCCCCTGCTCCTCATCTTCTAGACGGGAAGGGAGAACCTTTACATCCTTGGATAAAGAGCCAAAACCCTCCTGATTTTTTCTTTTCAAGGATTTTTGCCATTGGAAGGAGGATGCTAAGGCTGTCATCTTCTTTGTAGCCAGACTGGTGTAGCAGCAATAAGAAAGCTTTGTTGGTTCACAAGAAAGGGAGAAGGAAATTAAACTGTATTAATTTCAAGCTCTATTAGGATTTTAAGAAAGTAAAATCAATAGAAAAGGATGGACTCGGTAGGGAACGTGACCTTATTTTACCAGTGTCTGAAGGGGAAGTGCACACAATAGAGAGATAAAAATACGTCTATAAAACCAGATCAGTTTCTTTGATGTTGAAGAAAAGAAGTTAAAATGCTTATGTGAACTTGCATCACTTGACTGGCATTTAGGAGAAGTGTCTTAAAGATAAGAAGAGCAAAACCAAAAAATCTCAACTCCAAATCCATCAAAAAATCCCCAAACCCCACCCCAACTATTAGTCCTTTCTATCTCTTTCTCTCCTGCACTAAATTGTAAAAATGGTGTGATCCATGCAATATTTCATCAAATATGACTCGCTGTTGTCAGAGCAAAATGTTTGATATAAAACAAGAATGATATTTCTTTTCTTTTTGGTCAGATAAGCTGGTTGGGATTAATAAAAATGCCACATTCACAATGATATCGATAATTTGCATGTGAAAAGCCTTCCACCTGGTAATGAAAACAATTTTTCAGTTTTGCCACCACTAGTCAGGAGAGATAAGGTCTGCCGTCCTCCCCCTTGCAATTAACCACAGACACACAAAAAACGGAAAAGGGAGAAAAAAGGGGAAAGGCAGAATATGTGTGACAATTGCAAATTGCCTGTTACCTGAACCTGATGCCAAGGAACTGCTATTTCCACCCGCAGCTGCACAGCTGGCTCACTCCTACAGCCTGGCCCTGTGTGCCTGCCAAGCCAGGCACCTCCAGGCTGGCAAGGCAGAGCTGGGTGTGTGTTTGTATTAAATTTGTACACCATGTTAATGGCATTTGGGGGAGAAAACCCCACCCTGAGCCAAGTTTTCAGCCCCCCTTTATGGATAGCAAGCCACTGGGTGGCAGTGCTGTGTGTGCACGGGTGTTTAAATGCACACACATAATGGGGGGCCCTCTTTTTGGGGGGTATTGTGAGCCTGGGTATGTTTTGCTCATTCTCTGAAGCCACTGTGATGCCCAGGGCAGAAGGCAGGAGAAGAAAGGTGTTTCAGCTTTGAAGAACTTGGACAATTGCTGCATCTCCCTGGACCTGTGTGAAGCTCCGCAGCCAAGGAGGTGTGAGTGCCCAAATGTCACTGCCAGTGCTGGTGTTCCACACGACCCAAGCTGTCCCAGCCTTTTCTTCAAACCTGCACTTGCAGTGTTTGTCTTGCACGGTCACCAGAGGAACAAAGAAGCCTTTTGCTGATAGGCATGGCACAGAAATGACACAAGACTCCTCCCTGTTCCCGGCTTCTACCCTCACCCACATGCTTCACCTGTTTTTTCCCACCTCACAGAGAAATAATTAACCCAGCAAGGCCATGTTTTCAGTGGCTCAGAAGATGCCCACATTCTCAGTGTGTATGAAGGATGCACATTTCTTGCACACAACCAGCAATTATTTGAATTTAACAACACATCCCCCCGAGATAAGTCCAAACTGATATGTAATTCTCACTTATAATTGTAGATTTGAAGTGGCTGATAAACAGATAGAGGGTTCAGATGCCAAACTGAGACCTCAGCGAGTTTCGAATTTTGTCTTTTATCTCTGATTAAAGCTGCTAAGACGTGGCATTTCTTTCAGGTTTGTTTCTGCAGTACCTCCAGCCTGGTATTCCTGCATTTCGTGGCCCTTGAAGCACAGGTCATATTTGACTCTAGTTCTGACCTGTTTCAGACTGACAGGTTTGATTAGTCTTGTCCTATACTTGACAGAAAACCAATTACTCTCTACAGCCATGTTGAGGGGGTAAATCTACCTAGTTTGGATAAACAATCTCACATGTAGGATGAAGGGACAAGCTGGGCACTGCAAGGTGTGAGAGGGGGTTTCTTGCAAGAATAATTTGACATTTCAGATTGTTCCCACCTGTGAGAAGTCAGAGTCAAAAACAGGGCTGGAGGTGACAACAAAGGAATAGATAAAGAAGGGGAAGTCTTTATAACCCTCCTTTGGGCCATCCAAGACAGTGCTGTTAACCACTCAAAATCTATCACCTTAGTGACGAGCACACCTGAAAAAAGCTGCAGGAAGGCTCTCTTGCTTTTTGCTCACCCTCTTGGAGTGCTTTGGAAAATTTTGATTGAAATATTTGCAAAATGTGCAGGTTACAGCAGCAATTAAAACAACCAAAAAAAGAGAAGGAACAAAAAAAATTCACATGCACACATGGTCCTTTGCAAATGAGAACTTTTCTGCCAGGAAAACACGAGATCTGACAATATGTTCCATTTAGCGAAGATGACAAAACCTAAAAGGATAACATTAAGAATGTAACTTTTTCTTCTCTCCACCTCTTGCTATCAGCTAAAAAACTGCTGTGCAAAAGGCCTTTAATGTGAAGCCTCATTTCAGCTCTAGAAAGGCACTTGATTTCTGTAACTGCAGTGGCTGTCGTTCTGCCCCCCATCAGTAATAAATGCCTTTTTTTCCTTCTCTTTTCTACTAATATTTCTCATCCTTCATGTCCTTTGTGGTGGGCAGAGCTGCTGAGGGAATTGCTCTTAGGCTTTGAAATAAAGGGAATTTTGAAAGAGTAAAGTAGGGCAAAAGGATTTCCCCTGAAGAGCTCTAGCCAGAAGGTGCAGGGAGACCATGGCCCCCAGGTTAGGTCCTCCTGTGAAGCAAGAACAGAACTTTTTGGCCAGAACTCACCTCTTGGTGGCCAGCACCAAGAAAGAATCACCTATACTGATCCAAAAAACTCTCAAGGAATTGCAAACACCCCAATCCCGTTAGGAGCAGCCAGGACAGGATATTTTCAAGATCATACTTCCCTTCTGTGTTCCAAAATTGAATTTTTGAATACCTGCTCCTGGCCATGCAGCACCACACGCTCAAAAACCCACCTCTGTGGGAATCTGATTTGTCAGCTCAGCGAGCACGTTCCCTGGGAGGGAAAACTTTAGTGCAGCTTGTGCCAAAATGTGATTTTTGCTCTGATCTGGGATCATTAGTGTCCTGTGTGGTGAGGAATATGAATGATCTGCTGCCAGATCACCCCTAGCACAGAACACTCGTGGGAGGTGGGGGCTGCATGGAACACTCCCTGCAGGTTGAAGTGCTCTGTACAAATGCAGAAGGAGGAAGGAGAGAGAAAAAGAGCCAGTGTGGGGGAGAGAGACCACAGGCATGTAACAGCCTCCCTGACCTAGTGATTTATTTATGGCAGTCCTAGAGGGGAAGAAGCCATGCAAAGATCATGAGCCTGCATGCTGCAGTAAGTGGTGTATATGTGCTGGCATATATTTAGCAAGCAAGAGTACAAAGCACAAAATCTACAGAGGATGGAGAAATGCTTCCACTCCTTGCAAGGTTTCTGAATTATTCCAGTTAAGCAAGGGGAGAGGTTTATTTGGAAGAACACGAAAGATTTCCCTTGTTTCTTCCTATAAATAAATTACAGGGAGATTCTTGGGTTTGCTTCCTTGAAAGCCAGGGTGTTTCCTCTCCCAGCACACGCCTCACTGTGCCTCACTCTTGGGCTGGCCAGCAACTTCAAGGGCCTCTGCAGGGAATTTGGGATGCTGATAGCCCTCTCAGGTCTGTAAGAGAAAAGACTCTGTTTGGGATGAGGTGCCTGAGAGGTATTTCACAGTGAGCTGCTGTCTCCAGGGTAGGTGTAAAACAAAAGGAGCATTGCAGGGAATAGGCCTCCAGTACAGCAGGAAAAAAGCAGAATCTGTGTCAGCTGAAACCAGTTGCAATGTTCATGGGCCTGACAAATACCTGCTCTGGAAGGTTTATAAAGTACAGAATCACACAAGGGAACTGCAGAAAGATTTGCTCTGCACTCACTGATGGAGCTGGTGCTGAGGCCCTGCAGCCCTGGGGCAGAGCCCCAGTGGTCACTGTGGCCACCATAAAGAGATGCTATCAAAGTGGTTCTCCTTCACTTCCCACTGGAGTGAAGCCTGGTTCCACCAGCATGGTGCAGTCACCAGTGGGACGTGGAGCAGCACAGCAGGGGCTGCATGGGGAGAGCAGGGGGGACAGGAGGGGTGTGGGAGCATTCACCAGACCTGGCATGTCACAAAGTATTAAGCCCTAAATGAGAACACAGTGTCACTTTGGAGCTCTTGACTCCGTTGTCTAAATTAAACCTCATCAGAAATAGGATCTTAGACAAAAGCCTGTGACACCCTCTTTGGTTTATGAATTTATCTCCTGCTTCAGCCTTGGGATTTCAGAACCCTGGTGGCTTGAGATCTAGGAGATCTTTGGGGACACAGAGAGCACCAAGTGTCCCAGCTGGCTCTCTAGCTGTGTAAAGCTGGGGGTCTGATGACTTGAGGAAGGCTCAGAAGCATCACTGGGCTTATCCTGTGCAGGGCCAGGGCTTTGATGATCCCTGTGAGTTCCTCCCAACTCAGCAAATTCTATGATTCCATCAGCATTGACTTGATTTGAGGAGCTGAATTTGATTACTCCAGGAGTGGACTTAATGCTTGGACTTGCATCTCAGTCAAACTTGTCTGTCATTCATAGATTCTAGTGGAAAAAATAATCTACATTTATATATGGGAATATAACAATCAATCAAACTTTATAGCTCCTGTTTCCATTCTAGCAGCTTATAACCACATAATAAAAGCATATAATGAAAACATCATAAAAACACACAGTAAAAACACATTCACCATGCAAGTATTGCCATCTTAGCACATCCTGGATAGAAATGCTGGAGAATTCTTGAGGCTTCTGGTATGTACTAATAGCCTCCATAACACTACATCACACTCACCCTTCCCTCTTGAGGAGTGCTCTCTATTTAAACAGCAGTGGTTAGAGAAGATGCATGTAAATGTTTGGATTCAGCAAATTAAGGACATGAAAGATCTCTGGAAGAGTTTTGCTTTCCCAGCTTTACAAAGTTATGGAGAAGATTCTATGAGAGAAGCCTCTTCAGCTGCTTTTGTTGCATTATAGCCCTTATTGGAAAAGCTTCATGAGGTAGGTGTTGCATTAACACTCTTCTTCCCTGGTTTAAATTAAAGTTCATCTTCACAGGCAGTCCTCTGCTTCACTTGAAGGATGCAAACAGCTCGTTCTGCCTCCCTGCTCTTTCTTCATTTCCCAGACACTTCCATAAATCCTTGCTCTAGTGGAGCATGGTTTGCTCACTGTGGAGGAACCAATACCTTGATCGTGCAACAGGGAGATGGTTCTGCACCCTGAAAAAAGGTGCTGGTCCCTGCTAACTCTGCTTTGAGCCCAAACTGTTGGGATTCATCTCAGCTGACTCTTGGTGTGTGTCATGGAGGTACCAGTGGCAGGGCAGCAGCTCTCTTGGAATTCGTCTCCCACTTCATGTAGCTGCAATTCCTTTATGTGGAGAAAGTCTGAGGTCAAGGCCTTGTGTGGTTGGCCAGTGAACTTGCCCACTTGTCCCTTCATATATTTTCCAAGTTTCTCACCAAGTTGTTTCATTGAGTGAATAAACCAGAAATTAGTCATCAAGCCTGTCACAGTGACTTTCCCCTTCACTTCAATAGTGCCAGAACAGTCACCTCTTACTTTAATAAGAGCCTCTTGAAATCTTCTCACTTTCAAAGATTTTCATTTCGGTTTGAAGCGAGCATTGCAGTGACACTGTGGGTCTAATGGCTCAGCTACAGGTTGAGTTTCGTATTTTTTTTTTAAGCCACAGATGTTACTGTAATATCAAGAATGATTGAACCTGTTTAGCTTAGAGATTAAAGGCAATATAGTTCCCTGTTTTCCCCAGCTGCTTATTTTGTGGCTTTGGGAAGCACTTTTTACTCACATGGCTTTGCTTTTTTCCTCCATTACTTCCCTCCCCTTTGTTTGCTTGACACTTTCATGCAGAGAAAGGGCAGAAACCTAAACTGGGCAAGTGTGATTTGATGACAGAGCTGGTGGGGGGCAGGTGCAGTCAATCACTCTGCCATGAGCGCCCTTGTGTGCGATCAGCTGCAGCTTGTTTGGGGAGAGCCCCCTGAAATGATGCTGTGCAAAGATGCCAATCCAAAGCCTGTGATCCAGGGATACCTGTGCATGGGCTCTGGTGTGGTGTGTCAGTATCCCCCCCTCTAGTCTGCAGATGTGTTAAAGCTGGAGGTTGGTTTACCAAAAACTGCAGATTGATTCAGCCGCAGAGCAGAAATTCCTGACCCGAGTCCTTCAGTTTCTCTCCTGAAACACAAAACCACCATCAGAGGCAGCTTTTTTTCCAAGTTCTCAGCCTCTTCAGAGACACACTAAATTAACCTGAAACTCCCTTGGCTTCCCTTAATCTTGCCAAAACGCGAGACGCAGAGTAACTGCATTACAGATGAAGGCAGCAGAGCTGCCCCCCTTACCCCAGCTCAGAAGCTGGTCCCTAGGATTTTAACTGTTCCTTTATCTACTGAAAAGGAATGTTGAAAAGTTTAATTGGCATGTAATGAGATAACTATAACAAGTTAATTAGTTCTCAATTAAATTGCGTTTACCATACGTTCTGAATATGTTGTTAGCAATTAACGACACCTAATGAACTTGCAGTAGCGACTGAGTTTACCATGATAAGGGAAATAATAATAATAATAATAGTAATGCTCACACGTGGTTTCATAGAGCATTAGAAGCAACAAATTATTTAATAAGTGTGTGGTTAAATCATTATATCTTGTGCAGACACTGGAAAGGAAACATCCAGGAAATTTATTCTGGCACATCTAGCAGGGTCTGGGAGGAAACAATTGGCTTTTAGGATAGGTCATCTTGTGGAAAAAAAACTCCCTGAGAGCTGTAGAAGAACTGCAGAGGAAAAGGGAGAGCAGAGCTGCAGGATAAGGTAATTCAGTTTAGACATAAGGAAGCATGAGAGTTCCAGGTTGGACAGGGCTTTGAGCAACCTGGTTTAGTGAAAGGTGTCCCTGACCATGGTGGGGAGGCTGGAATGAGATGATCCTTAAAGTCCTTTCCAACCCAAATCATTCTGTGATGATTTTATGACAAAGAAATAAAGTAGCAAACAATTGGGATAAGGTAGAAACCCCTGGGGGTGAGAGAAAAGGGTTAAACTCTTTTCCAAGATCACTTAAGCAGGTGAGTATATGGAGAGCAATTTTTCTCTGTGCTGCCAGTTAACCTCCCCTTAATGCTTTGTGCCATTAGAGTGTCACACTGAACAGGCATTAGAAGGAAAAAACCCTACAAAGTAATTTACATTTTAATGAATTTTTAATTGAACCAAAATCTGTTGTTTCTGTTTAAAGATGCAGTGTTGACTTTGTGGTCTGTGCTGCTGAGAGCCAAGTGGGATCTTAATGTGATAAAAACAATGATAACGCTAAGCTTAATTAGGTTTGAAAGCATCCCTGGTAAAGTGGTGGGAAATAAAATCTTACCTTCCCACATGGAAGCCAAGCAACCAGGCTAGGGAGAGCCTGGACCACTTGGCCAGCCTGGCTGCCATGAAGCAAGAACCAGAGCTGCTACTTCTTGCTTGTGTAAAGCCCAGCCTATGGCCCAAGTGGGTTCAGAGAGACAAACCTGACACAGCAATGTTAGTTCCATCTTTTCCTGCCATTAGATCCAGCTTTAATGACTGGCAGGACCTCCTGGGGTTTCTCTAATCACTTTTCCCTTCATAACAGGGTATATGAAAATGCCAGAGCCTGGCAATCACACTTTCCATGGCTGGGACTTAGAGGCATGGGCTCAAATGTCCTTCTCTGTCCTGGAGCATGTCTCCAGCAAAATAAGCATCTCCTCCTCTATGCATTCAGCATGCCCAGAGCTTGGAGACAAGAGAACTCACTGCACTTGGATTGAACCAAAAATGCTCCCTAGTACTGAGGAGCACACGTTTGCTCTCTCTCTGGGGTACCTGTAATCCTGATCCAGACATTGTAAGGCATTTTGTTGTGTTTTTGGTGTCTTGTATGTAGTGATTTGCCAAGTTGACCGTGGCACACACATACCCAAGGAGCTCAGTGAAATGGCAGCAAAGCTGCTTTTTAACACTAGTTGCACATCCCCTCCTTTCATCTTTCCTCTGGCTGCTTCTGCTCCTGGGAGGATTGCTCTGTTCATAACATGCTCACAGTTTTGCATAATTAAACCTTGGTCTTTATTAGTTATCATTTATTAGGTTATTGTTGATTTGGTTGTAGCATGAGCATAAGCTGAATACACCCCTTACCTCCACAGAGAGCCCGAGCATCTGACACTCTAACGAGCCCAAATAAAATCACAGCAATTGAAAACAAGCTATGGCAGCAGGTTTCAAAACCTGTTAAAATCACTTTGTGAGCTTTGTCTTCAATATCCTGCTGCTACTTACCAGGTCCTGCATTTTGCAGCAATTTGCTTCGCTCTTGCTCTGTTATGACACTGAATTTATACTGCACAGGAGTCCCTAGCCTCAATGTTCAACTTTGAACTTTACATTATATACCATGTTATTTTTGGCTTTTAAAAGTAAGGTTTCCCTTGACCAATTTATTTCATACCTCCTCCTGCTACCATGGGAAGTAATTTGGTTCCCTGTTAGCATGGGCTGGAAGTATATTCCTTTCTAAAGCTAGCAAGTTTGTCATTAAAAACATTTTTTCGTGAATAGCAGGTGCAGAAGAGTTAAGACAGAGATCTTGCATCTCATCACATGCCTGAAAACCTCCTCATTTCTAGTTGAAAACAAGGAACTAACAATTTTTCAACTGCTGTCTTCAGAGGCATTAAACTCCAAATTCACTCTTCCCTACCTTGCTGCTCTATCTGAGCTGCTTCTCTCTGGAGCTACACCATCTGAACAGAGAACCACAGCAGTCCTCACGTTGCCTTGGCTTGGGAAATTATTCCTGCCTGCCTTTCCATGCCTCAGAACAGCAGGAGCTGTCAGTGCAGGCTGCTGTTGCTGGGTGTGATCAGTAGAGTGGTCCAAGAATAGCCCTTGGTCTTGACAGGGCATAATCCCAGAATAGCTGGGATGTTAGGAAGGTAGTAGAAGGGGAAAGAAGTCACTGAGAATTTTGACTTTCAAGCAGGGACACCAGGGCTCCCAAAGCCACACGTACTGAGAGGAGAGGAATTGAGCAGAGGACTCAGCAGTTCTTGTCCTCACACATCACACTGGGGGTTCATCTGCCTGAGGGAGGTTATCTGGACATCTCTGGCCAGGGGGGTTGCTGATGCATGTTACCTTTCCAAGAGCAGCTCTGGAAGGGGTCAGAGTGTTTCCAGTGTATTGTGGTCTCTCTAAACCCTGTGTTTATCTTGGCCACTGAGCAAGAGCAGCCCCAGAGCTGCAAGCCTGGGAGCAAACCCAGTGAGAAGGGATGGGAAGCACTCAGGGGAGAGAGAGGAATGGAGGAGAGGCCTTTTTACTTGTCTTTCTGCTATACTTGTACAGGAACTCTCACTCTCTAGCCCATAGAAACTAACTATCCTGAAATCCAGGAAACAGCTGCTGAATGACAGAGATGTCTTTGCATTTATACGATGATCATTACTGGAGGGTGTGAACTCAGCTCCTGCAGATAAGCTCTAAGTGTGGGAGGGTGCCACATCATTTTACTTCTTCCTTCAGAAAGGGTCTTTCAAGAAATCCTCTTCTCTTCTCTTCTCTTCTCTTCTCTTCTCTTCTCTTCTCTTCT
>VYXF01012755.1:988710-1019298 GCA_013397295.1 Polioptila caerulea | reverse complement strand
TCTCTCCCTTGCTGTTGCTGTGGGACATTAAATGTCAAGTCTGTTTAAAGATTTGCCATTTTGCCCTGACAGTTGCAGGCACTTGAGGCCATCTGGAGATCCTGTGGCCCCAAGTGATGAACCAGGCCAAGGGACCAGTGTCTCCCTCTGAGATGAGCCTCAATGTGTACCTGGCAGGTCCTGGTGAGTGCCACAGCAGAGTCTCTGCTTTTGTGATGAGATGAAAAATAAATGAAAAAAAAAAAAAAGCTGGCTAATTGCCTTTTTGCATATTTAGGTGACTATGGCCCAGCTCTACAGAAAAGGCTTTTCTGAAGTGATGCATCTCTCTGAGATTTTTTTTTTACCAGAGCTTTATGTAAAATCTCTCTGCTTCTTCCCCACAGTTGAATCAGATCATTGATCTTACACTGCAAGCTTTGCCTCTCCCTTTTCACCTGTTCCTGCCTCTGTTCCACACAGCTTGGTAATGATTCTGAGATACAAAAGCTCACTGCCTTCCTCATAATGAGTCCACTTTTGTCACAAAGCCTAATTTTGGGTACCTGGATGGAAAATATTGTCCAGATCCCATTTATGAAAATACCTTTAATTCTGAAAGAAGGATGATTTTGCAGTTCTGTTTGGGAAAAATGAGGACAACAAAGGGAATTTAGTGCAGAAGGGCCTAGAAAAGATCCATTCTACATCTGTAGGCCACAAAACACTCTCCATCTTCTTTATCTAACTTAATGTCTAGAGGAAAGAATAAGCTCACAATGCACTGTGCTGCATGACGTCTCCCACCCTCCTAAGTCAGCGTGTCTGGGAGGGAGAGGTACCTAAAGATGGGTTTATGTGAATGTTTCTGTGGTGGTTTAGGGTGTTGCTCCCTCCTCAGAAGGGCACAAGGACCTGGACCTCAGTAGCACCCAGGCAGGCTCTGGCATCCTTCTTCCAAGCCACCACTGCCAGGTGTGAGACAGACCTGTTGCAGAAGAGGCTGAGGTGCTGAGCTTGGCAGAGAGGCAGCAAAACAGTCAGGGGCTGTAATTCTGAAGCTGCTGCAGCAGGAATTCACCTGGCAGTGCTCTGTAACCAGGAGGTCCAAGTGAGTAGGTGGCTGTACACATATGTCCAGCTAGAATTAGGTCAATTGTGATAATTTTCTTCCCCAGCTCTGTAATGTGGTCAGGCATAGAAAAGCTGTCTTTCTAAGTGGATTGATATAATTGACAGAAGCAGACATCAAAAATTCCTAGGAGACTACGAGTACAATCTTCTTTGAATGCAAATAGTTCCTAACACAGCAGCCCTGACTTTGGTTAGGTCTAATGCAAATTAATAAGCAAAATAAATTATATAATGGATGGAAGAACTTGAAAAAAACACTTCACTCAAGAAAGTAGAAGTGATTTTTCAATAGCACACTGTCCAGGTTTTCACCAGGCTTCAGCTACTTTTTGAATAATGAGAGAGATGAACAAGTGAAATACATATGCTTAAACCACAATCCTAATTGGAATACATTATGGTCAAACAGGGCATGTTCTACAGAGGCGGAGATCAGTGTGATAAAACCAGGAACAAGATGGAATAGTGCTTCAGAAGTGTTTAAAAGCTCTTCCCATTCCGAAGGAGTGGCTCACATTTGCAAAACATTTATTCAAGTCTCAGCTGAAAATAAATCCTTGAACGTAGCTATGCTACTGAGAGGTTGCACAGTGGCAGTGGCCTCTTTAATCATTGTCCCATTCAAGCCCTAATCAGAGCAGCATATGCAGGAACGAGTGGTAGGAGCTGAGAATTCACCTCCTCAGCAGGGTGAGATTGTCTGTGTGTCTTCTTTCTAATTAGAAGCTCTATTGAAATGTTAATCAGCAACACCATGATTAAGGAGGATTAAAGAGAACACTTGGCCATCAATTCGCTGATGTGGCTAAAGAGGTTTTTTTTTTCTTTCTTTCTTTCTTTCTTGTAACAAATAAGGATGTTGTGCTCCTGGTGGAAGTCAGTGTTGTTTGACTTGACCTCAGCATCGAGGATGCCACCCCTTCTCCAGGATGCTGCCGTGATGGGGGATGGCTGATTTACTTCCAAGACCTTCTGCCAACCGTCTGAGCCACACGGGTCCTTGGTAAACACTCCTGATGTTCGAGGAGTGACGAGGGACTCGACCACCACAGCTGAGAGGAATTTGAGAAGTACTCAAAACAAAGATGGCCTGAGAGAAGGTCACAGGAATAATCTCTCTGCTCCCCTGGCATTAGCTTTGAGCTCTCTCCTCGGTTATTCCAGTGCTTCAATACCCTTCTTATCCCATCTTCTCTGCCAATATGGGCTCCCAAATGGATCTGTTTGGACTTTTCTTTAGAGAAAGGAGGAAAAATAATCACTGTCAGGGTAAGATGAAATCAAATGAATCTGAGACAAATGGGAGAAGTCAATGAATGGTCTTATGCCTGATGGAAATGGACATAACCCTGCAACTGGGAGGGACAAAACCACTGGAGATTATCCCAGGATGACTCCAGACCAGACAGAATAAGATGAACCACAGAAACAATGGGCACTTCTCCACTCTCAATTTCTCTGCTCTATTCAAAGGAAAAAGGTGCTACATGATTAGAGACCATGTCCTCCTCCAACATCCTCTCCCGAGCTGCCTGCCTCACATGCCATGCCTTGCCCAGTGATACCACGTCATTCCCAATGCCTTCCCATGCCCGTAATTAGGAGAAACAAAAAGCTCTCTTGTGTTTGTTTCTTCTGAGGAATAAGCTCAGCTAGCATAAAATGAAACCATTTGTCTAATGGTCTTGTATTTGGAAAAAATCCCTTCAAAGAGAGTGTACTGAACTGGCTATTCCTCCAAATGCACGAAATGATTTAATTAAAGGCGACAAGTTAAACAGAAATTTTAGTGCATAGTGACCTCATTGGAAGTCTGCGTTTTACCTTTACAAAAAGTTAGCATCAGGTGAGGCTGCCCTCCCAAATCAAATGTCATAACCATGGTCCCAACACAAAAACCTTTCTCTGAACTCTGAGGCTGGGGAAACTCCTTTTTTTTTTTTTTTTTCATTCAGGAAAAAAAAAATAAAAAAAAAACAAGAATGAAAAATTGAAAGCAATCAGCTCTTTTCTGTTGGAGAATTTGGATGCTGCCTCCTGCATCCATGCATAATCCTCAGCAGAGCATTCATTAAGCCCTGATGATTCATGACTGGCTTCTCCAGCTGAGACACAGGATGGGATCAGCCCTGAATTGCCCTCACTGTCTGGAGGCATTTAATTCCAGGGGTGACAACACAGATTGCTGTGAGTATTCTGAGGCTGGCTCTGCTCTGTGGCAAATTCAGGTGTTGACTTCGGCTGTGTTTCTGACAATACCAAAGCAGGCAAGCAGAAATTCAATCCTGCACTATATATTATATATGATATATGATTGTTTGGGACAAAAAAACTTCCAGGGTCTTTAATTCTTCTTGGTATTGTACAGGAAGGAAAAGTGGTGGCAACAATTGGCTGTGTGCTTGCAGAGTCCTTCCAGGCTGGATTCATTTTTAAAGTAAACTAGAGGTTATCTCAGAGTCATCAGGGATTTCTGAAAATTCGGGGTTTTCAAAGCATCCAATTCTCATGTTGAGAGGCTGTTTGCAGCCAATACCCAGCCCAAGTCTTCAAATATCAGCACACCTTCAGTCACACTAATAGACATTCACAGCCCAGACCCCACCACTGAAAGGGTGACTCCTTGAACTGGAATGCTGTCCCATCTGAAACAGGCTGTAATTTTGGGAGGGACAGATTTAATGTACCCAGCACATCCAACAGCAATAGTGGAGGTCCCATGGAACAGACAGCTGTGTAAGCCACACAAACTCCCAGTCTATTGACCCATGGCAACATCCACATCCCTCCACAGTCACAGCTCCCTGGGACCTGCACTGGGTAGATTAGGCACAGCTAAATCAACCTGCCCACATGTGACAGCACAGCTACACCGAAAAATCTGGGGAGAGCTGGAATTTTAGCAAATGTGCCAGAGGGAAGGTGAGTAGGAAACAACTACTTGCTGTTCTTGCAGCAGAAGAACAAGGGATCATTACGTGAAACTCTGAAATTGCAGAGTCAAGCAAATGAGCATTTTGCACACATAGTTAAACTGAAATATACTGCCACAGGATAATGTGGGGCTGAAAATATTCATGGCCAGAGAAACCTGTCGAGAGTCATTAAAAAGAAGGACTTAAGCACGGCCTGAAGAAGTACATACAGTACTACAGCCTGAAGGTGAAAGGACACAGAGAGATGTTTCCTCTCTTCCAATACAAAAAACTTCTACTGCTGTTCACTTTTAGACAGAAACCAGAGCAAAGCTGATGTTTGCTTCAGATGAGTACAGCCATTTTTATATCCTTATTAAAAAAAAAAAAAGTTCTGTTCATGGATTTGTCCTTTCCAGGGAAGGTCAGGATCTCCAGATATCTTTTTTGACAAATTTTGGAGACTAATCAGATAATCAAATGTGCCTTTGACTGATGCTGGACAAGGCACATTTTCTTGGCTAATAGCAATTAATCCCAAGAGTCCCTACATAGTCTAATGAATTACCAGGACTCCTAAAGGTCATCTCCTGCCAGCAGAGCTCTCCCAGGATAGATGAGCCCCACGTTGGCAATGCCATCCATGTCCTGACACAGGCAGGGTGGCAGTGCCTGCTTCTCCTCACACACAGGGCCCCCGTTCCTGTCCCTCAGCTCGAGCCAGCAGACTGAGAGGAGCCAGTCTCAGCCTCACAGCTGCCCAGGTCCCTGACATTTTACTGCTGTCACCGTGGCCGTGTCTAGGCAGAATAATTCAGCACTGCAGAGCTGTCTGAGCCAGCTCGAGTCAGGCAGCATCTGCACTGTTGGCACCTGAGCTGCAGGCACGTGGAGCTCCCTGGCACTTCCCACCATTATTTCTACCAACAGGGCTGCTTTGGTGTCTCTTACACCTTTGCTTATTTTTAATCTCATGGTGATGAGGCCTAACATCCCCTTTCTCATTGCTGAGGCTGCAAAGGACGACCAGGTTGGTCTGTGCCATCTCTATACATCCCACTGCTCTCCTGCCAGCCTTGGTGAGGAACAAGACTGGCAGGACTGACAGCACTCCAGGAGTGCAGACATACAGCTTCAGTGGCACAGCACCAGCCAATGCAGGGGCAAAGCTCAGCAGGAACCCTCAGCAGCCTGCAGGAGCCCTGCCAGCCTGTCTGCTGCCATGCTGGTCCCAGGTAGTCCAGTGGCTGCATCAAAAGCCCACACATGGAGACACTGTGCCTGTGGCTTAGGTGAGCCACTGCCTGGGACAGCCTCAGGTCTCTCCTTGTGTTCACTGTGGCAGGAATGAAATACTCCCACTGACCAGCTGGCTCTTCTCCAGCAGATTGAGATCACCTGGTGCCATTTAGCTTGGGACACCCAGTAGCTAACACTAGCACTTTCCTTAGGAAAGAGACTGGAAAAAGTTAAATTTCCTGTCTCCAAATCTTTTACTTAAAACATGGCTTAGCATCAGAACCTTTCCAATGTTGGGCACTTTCATCTGGCAATAAAATTCTCTTAAAGCATTTAAAATAAAAACATCACAGAGTTACAAAGCACCGAGGTTTTGATCTGAAATCATTACATTCCCACATGCTTGGTATTCATATTTTTGTTGCTTACTTCTTTCAGCTAATAGTATCTCCAGAGGGGTTCTTCCAACATCACCTATTTCTTGGCTTGCAAAGAAATAAAAATCCTGATTGATGATCCTCAGGCAGACGTGATGAAAGCATTCCAGTCAGAGGCACAACACTGGTGCCTGAGTAATGGGTTTCCCACGCCCACAGGAGGCACAGCACGTACCAAGTGATGAGGTTGCTCTTCTAGCAGGCAAAATTCTGCACCATCAGATCTACATAAACAGCCACTAGTTCACGTCACGGGGCTAAAGAAAGCAAACAGATAAACTCAAAATACTTCCCTGCTCTTGTCTTTGCTCTTGTTAACATCCAGGCGTGAGCAGTAGCCTGTTGCAGTAGGTCATTTGTTTTAAGATTGTATTTGGCTTGACAGGGAGTCTAGACAGAAGAGTACTCAGTTAATCTGTCAAATTCCCATTGCTCTCCCATGCATTGAGCAAATCTTGGATGAGCTGGTGCCTCGAAGGTGAAGCAGGGAGGTGAGGCAGAGGTTTTACTGCAGGGCAGCCCAGAGGAAAGGTCCTGGCAGATCATGCCAGGACTCCTCTGGAAGCAGGGGAGGAAGGAGCTCATTTTCCTCTGGAGCAGAGCTGAGACCTTTCAGGGTGCCATAGCCACAAAACCTTTTTCCAAATCATGAGCTGAAGGACTGGTGAAGTTAAAGCTGCTCAGGCTGGTGTGAATGGATAGGTTGCCTTTTAGGGCAGCAGGATTTTGCTTTACAAACGTTATAAAGGATTTATCTGTGTAAGGCACTGGGTCATAGCCCAGTGGGACCCAAGCTGGGTCCCTTTACTGCTTGCAAAAATCAGGAGTAGGAGAAAACAGCTGCAGTTTTATTGTAGTGCCCTCCCTGATGCTATAATTCGCACTCCCAGGCTGATCTTTGCCGCCCTCCCAGTGTGACATTTTTTGGCATTTGTAAGCAACCTCTGCCATGAAGTGCTCACCACATGGCTGCATTCTTTTAGAAACATCCATTGCCACAGTCCCAGGCAGCTCTGACCAGCCAACACAAACCCTTTTGGGGATCACCAGGGAATCTGGATCCCCATCCTGAATGCATGGTTAAGAAACAGATGAACAGATTAGCCCACCAGGTAGAGTGGTTCCACTTTTATGCCAGGCTCCTAACACTGAATCTGTAGTTCTTACAGCAGCAATAATCAGCCACAGAGCCTTGGAAAGACAGGCAGGCCAGGTTCATTTTAGATAAGGGAACAGTGAAAAATGACAGCATGACAGACAACTGTGCGAGGGAGAGCTCTTCCCACAGTTAAGGCTTTACTGACAAACTGCTGCAACTTCCCAGTAAGAGCAGCTTAGTTGGCTCCAGAGCTTCATCTGCTGGTGTTCTTCAGTTCACACCTGCCAGGTGGGATTCTTCTCCAAACAAAAGGATACAGGGAGTGGAAGTTATGAGAGATGTGGCTGTTTTGGGGTAGAGAGCTCTGGAGGTCCTGGAAGTAAGGATGAGCATGCCCATGGCACTGTGAAATCTGGTTAGGGTTTGTATTTTGCTTTCTTGGAAGATGCCAAGTGCACCTTCAGCAAGATCAGGAACAGGCTGTTCATCTACAAGAACCCATCCTCTGTCTTCCCACCCCGTTTCTCTCCACCGTGCATAAAAATGCACAAAATTTTCCCAACCTGCTCCTGAGGGACAGTATTAAGTCCAGCCCCCTGGAGGTTGGACAGGGCAGGATGCAGCAACTTTCTCCAGCTGCTCCAACTAAAGGGCAGCCTGCAAAAACTGCTGAGCACTGGGTCAAGGCATGATGCTGGCTGAGAAGCCCACACCTCTGTCCTGCATGATCCTGGTCATCCTTTTTCTGTGTGGGACCCAGAGCTGGTGTGTGCTGCTGCACCCCTGAGGGAATGTGAGCAAAGGAGACCATGGAGGCAGCTCCAGACAAAGACTTTTGGCTGCATCTCTGAACACTCCTCTGCCAATGAAATATTTATGATGACATGTTGCCTAGCAATGACCAGATTGCCCTGAACAGGCAAGAGATAAAATATACTATGGGATGTGGGAACTATGGGAGAAATTGTGAAAGGGGGGGGGAAAGAATCAAAATAAAAGGATCAAAATAAAAGCAACTCATGGCATGGATTTTGCTGGGCTCAGAACCTTTTACTAGTAAGAGATGAAAAATAGGTTTTGTTCAGTAAAGAATTGGATTGGTCAGACTGATTTCAGCAGCTAGGTAGAAGCTTACAGGGATAAGAGCAGGCAGTCAGGAAGCACTTAGCTGTTATGTAGCAAAATGGTTTATTTTTGTCACTGCTTGGCGATGTGTGTCCAGACAGCACTGTCCTGTGGTGTTTTCTTTCCTCTCCTTGTCAATGTGCCAAAGCTAATTAAAGGGAGCTAGGTCTATCTGTGAAGTGGGATTTACTGAAACAAACTAATCAGGAAGGCAAAAATAGCATGTATTTTTGTCGTTTGGAGGGAATTGGTTGGCTTGGAAAGAGGATGGATGGGAGAGCCGAGAGCTACCGCATGTTGTCTGTTGTGCCATCTGATTCCCCTCATTCATCCTGGTGTATATGCAGAGCACTCTCAGGTTGTTTTTTTATTTTTTCACCTCCTAGATATAACCCCATTTCCAGCCGGGTGGAGAGTCAATAGGTGAGCCAAGAGTGTTTCTGAAAAACAACCACTTTAAAAAAGGTGGTGGTGTGTTTGTTATTTGGTGATTCTCGATGTAAAGAGGGGGAAAAGGGAAAGACGTGAGTTCTTTTCCTGTGAAAAGAGATCATCTTGCAACAGCATTTGTTTGCTGGAGCCCTTGCAGAGGCCAGCTGTTAATAGATGGGCTGCATGAGCCTTCTCATTCAATTTATCACCAGTCTTGCACAGAAAGATTCCGCTGCTTTCACGAGGGCAGTCAATCCAACCATCTCACTTATCCAGTAGAGCCCTGATTGCTTTGCCATCCATTGCCTGGCAGTCTTTATTCTTCCCAGATCCCTGTGGGGAAGGGATGGTTGTTTGCTCCATTTTGCAGATTTGCAGAGGAGTAGTGCTTAAAGCCAAACAGGAGCTTTGCATCACGCAGCCTAACACAGATTAGGACATTTCATTGCTCACCTAAATTCTCTGTGCATGACTGATATTGTCCTTTCTCATAGCATCCCATCCCACCAAGACTCTCTGGAGAGCCTGATGCTTTTGGTTAAACCACCTGGAAAACTCCTTAATTCGAAATCAATGCATATCTAATTGAAAAAGTATAAAAATAAAGGGCAAAGATGGAAGTTTCAGGTAGGTGCTTGGCAGTGTGCCAGGGAGAATTGTGGGCCCACTGGCAGAATTAAACTCTCAGCAGTGGAGTTGTGGTGTGCTGAGGAATGGTCTCCAGAGGGGTCAGAAGAGCCAACACGACCCTCACTGTAATAATCACTCTTGAAACACACCTCAAACAAATCTCCAAATCTATGGGAGGGATTTCCCTGGCCAAACCAGGCAAAGTGCTGTTGGTGGGACCAGTGTTTTCCTCACCAGGTTTTGGCGTGCTCGTGGGCTCTGGTTCCAGCAGGCTCCTTCAAGCATTTTGTCAACAGCTTGAATTTCTGCACTGTTCTGGCTTCGTGGAAGCCTTTTCAGCTTTGTCATTTTGACATTTCTCCTTTGCTGGGTTTGCCAGGCAGAGGTGACACAACATGCTCTAGCTGAGCTCCCAGCACTGTCTCTGCACAAAGCAACCCCCAGGCACCCGCCTGAGCTGCAGCAGTGTCTGCCAAACTTGCAGTTTTCTCCCTCAGCTTTTATCCAAATCAGATGTTTAGCGGGGCCTTTGGGGTTATTTACTCCACTGCTTGCACTTTGGGAAAAAATTCCTTTCCTCCAAGGTGGGTGATCATTGTGGAGCTGCACAAAAGCAATGGGGTGTTTGTGCCATCCTCTTGCAACAGTTTTGGGGACAAGATTTCCTCAGCTTTTCCCTCCCAGCTCTCACTAAGAGTCAGCATGGAGGAATTAATTGCTGCCACCTTTAATGGATAAACCAAGGGCTGTTTAGCCTTTGATGACTGAGCAGATCTGGGAAATAAATGGAACAATCTTAAACACAACCAATTACGTGGTCAAAAAGACGCAGAATGTGGTGGCAGGTCCACTGAGCTGCTGAAATGGAGGGGTGAGGGGCCAGAACGTGTCACTCTCTCCTCCATCCAGATAAAAGGCTGGATGAATGGGAGTTCAGGGGTGGGGCCATCACAGATGGCACATCTGTGCCAGGAGCCAGGCTCATCAATTACCACTGACGGGCTGCCAGCAGCCAGATATTCCCCTTGACACAGAATCAGATAATGCTGAGTCAAAACCACAGCCCTCAGGAGACTCAAAGGTCTCCTCTCCACCTCCTGCCCAGGGCTGTTGCTGTTATGAGCAGCTGGAAGTGTGAGATGCAGTGAGAAAGCACCAGCTCCCCTGGGTTCAGTGGCTGGCTTGGCCTGTGATTTGCTGGATGCCCTTGGAAAAGCCAATTAAGTTTTGCTGCCTTGGATTTCTCAGTTGTACAATCCAGAGCTGTACTCAAGCATAATTAACTGATGATCTGACCGCAGTTTCAGGCATGTGGTTTGTAAGAGGGAAGCATGATGGTTAAAAAATTAGGAATTGAAAGTATTAATAGATTTTTTAGGGCCTGAAGCAATGACTCTGCTAATTTATTTATACAGCATTTGTTAACCAGACAGCAGAACCTCTTCCAGCAGTATCTACACTGCAGGCATGCCTGTGAGTCCTACCTGTGCATCTAAAGAGTTGCTAAGTCTTGACTTAGGCATCTCAAGTGACAGAGACTTCATCACATCTGCAGGTCTGCAGTTGCAAGGCTTATTTAGCTGCCTCTCCAGCACACACCACATTGCCAGTCTGAGCATACCCAGGATGGGCTCCCACTGCGATGGGATTAAAGAGCCGTAAATGTGAGCAATCTCTAACCCAAGTGGAAGGCTGCAGACGATGACTGAGCCAGCTCTTTGCATTCTGGTGGATAAGCTGAATAGATTACGGTTTAAGCCATTCACAATAAAGAGGGTTTTCAAGACCTTAAATCATTCTGGGAAATCTCTCCAATTTTCCCAGCGTCTTTCTTTTAGATGCCTAAACTGAAGGAAGAACCAAACTCATCTCACTGGCATTTCATTTAGATGTAACATCTCTGCAATACTTTTAATCTCTTTCCTTATTCATTCATGGCTCATATTTGTCCCTTTAGCTACAGCTTTGTGCTGAGGGTTCATGTTTGAATGGTTTTCTACTGTGATTCCCTATTTCTATTCCAACAGAGTTTTTGAACTCTCTCAGAATACCTGTTTTACAACCTGAGCAATGTTTAGACATAAGGATAGGATTAATAGCTTGCTATTTTGATCTAAGTTCATGTAACAAATGCCCCAAAGTCAGTCTGAGTTGGAGAGGGGGAGTCAAATTCACAGCTGGTGTTCAACCATGACTTGAAAGGATACCCTGGATGAAGACTGGAATTAAATTTCAAGGTGGGGTTTGCTGTTGGAGCACATCAAATCTGGCATTAATCATAAGAAATGTGTGGGTTTTTTTTTTCTTTTTCCTTCACTGTGGCTTTGAGCAAGAACCAGCTCAGGGAATTACAGGGGAAATGCTGCAGAGGTTTATTCTAAACTTTTATTGCTGAAATGAGAATATAAGGAGGATTCCTGACCTGAGAGAGTAAACCAAAATATAGCCAGAGTTTGGGATACCCAGACAGGAGAGAAGATGGACAGGGAGAACTGAGTTTCACTGGTGTACATGCCACATCTGTTCTTTGCTGACACCTTATTTAAGAAAGCCTTTGCAAATTGCAGTGGGACCACAAATGACCTCCTGTACATCCAATAAGGACTCACCTCAAGTGCAGGGCTCTGGGGCCACAACGTAAGAAATTACCAAAACATCTCTGAGTCACCAGGCTTTAGAAGTAAGTTAGAAATTGCGTGTGTCCATTAAAAATAATTTAAAAACCCTGCTGCTTCAACATGATAAAAAAAGTTATGGCTCCAAGGAGCATCCATCAACAAAGCTGTTGTCCATGGAGGAAAACAGAAATCCAGAGAAGGAATGAAAGATGCAGGACAGTGGAAGAACATTTTGGGGGATGGTCTTTGGGGAAAATATCTGTGCTAAGTGAAGGGTATTGGCAGGTGGAAAAAGGGGGTTTCACTAAATAGGATGCAAATGATAAAAAACTAAAATGCCAAGATTTGCACTACTTAACAAACAAACAAACAAGCAAACAAACAAAAAAGATATGACAGAATGGTAGAGATTCTTGCAGAGAAATCTGGAGGTGAAAACTGCTTGCTTACATGAATGGCTAATTCCAGTTAATAAATCCATGTTAAGATTCCATTTTCTTGTCAAGTGGCTAGATCAGGCTAAGTAGGATGGACAGTGAGGAAAGAGATTGGGCAGAAAGTGAAAAAAGAAGACAGCATCCACTGAGTGTGAGGTGTCAGATAGATGGACTAGGAGCTACACTGCAAAAACAACATGTGAGTGTTTGCTTTTTAAGTGAATAAATGGGAAATTGGGGAAACGGAGACATAGAGATGACAATAGTCCAAACAAAATGATGGCTGACAATCAGGAACTGAAACCAGTGGAAAGGGAAGCTGAAGGGAATAGGGACAAAATCCTGTTTGACAAACAGGGAAACAAAGAAAGAGTGCTGGCAGAGGTGGAAGGGAGAATTGTTGGCAAGGGTGAAAGGGGAGTTCCTCTGCAAAGATCTGCACTCAAAAATCATAATCAAAGATATAATGAAATGTTTCAACCTCTCAGAAAGTCCCTGAGGAGCTTCATACAGAGTTTCAGCTGCTGTGTTGAGATAAACAAACATCTTCTGGGAGGTTTTGTGTCGTATATTTGTATCGGCTGGGATGGAGCTGGACAGAGCAGGACACAGGGCCCTGATTTACTGTGTCATACGTTAATAGTATCAAATTATGGCTCTGTGGTTATTGGGGTATATGGTAGAGTGTGTTTTACTCCTGACAATAAAAGTAGTGTTTGCCTTGGGATGTCAATCAATAAACTATCCGCCGTAATTGGTATCGATTTATTCATTCATTATAACACTGTACAATGAAAACCAACACTCCTGCATTGTCACAGCCCCTGCAGCAACAGAGCTCGCGCCAAATCCATTTTGCACAGCAGAACTCAGGGTTTCAGATGGGGACAAATCTCTGTGAAACTCGCAGTGACTCCAGCTCTCCCCTGGGACACCGAGGGGCTGCCCTCCATCACTTCTGATTGCTACGGACAGGAGACTCCTGTTCAGTTTTGCCTCTTCCATCATCTGCTGCTGAATGGGAAGAGAAAACCTCTCTCTCCTTTCTTTCTAGCTCAATCCAGCCGTGGAGAGCAGAGCTTTCCCTAAGTGGAGGTGTAAACCCGGATACCCCGTGGGCTCCGAGGTGGTTTGGAGCCTGCCGAGATGCTCAGTGGTGCAGTGATTGGCTTTGCTTAATAATGGTGCCAAAAGCTCCTCATCCTGCCAAAGCAGCACTAAAACCTGCCCTGCACACAGGGCTGGGTGGCAGGGGCAGGGCTGGGGGGCTCAAGGTCTCTCCCAAAGACAGCTGGAGTCTGCTGTGCTGCCTGTACAAGGCGAGCGGGTTTCACGCTAGTTTGGGCTCAGTGGGATGCTGCCACTGTAACAATATCTCCTCTCTTTTACCTGGGAGGAGGCAAAACACTCGAGTCAAAAGATTAACTCTGACACGGCTCAGAAGCTGCCCCAGAGGGGCAGAAAGGATGCAGCAGTGCATCCAACCTAGAGAGCACAGGCTCAGGATGGGGTGAGGGCTGGTTGCTCCACTGATGGCTGGCTTTCTTTTAAGTTTAAAAAATGGTACTGAAAAGCAGGAACTGTAAAATCAGTGGAAAAGTAACAAAGGGCCAATACCCTGTATGACAACAGTGAAAGAAAAGGGACTGATGGCAGTGGGGGGAGGGGGAATGGTTTCCAAGGGATTTAGTTACAATGAATAAATAAATCAATCTGTTTTTTGCTAATTCCATACTTTAAACAGTGCTCAGGATATCAGGCAGTCCCAGAACTCATGGCATGATACAGAAAGAGGAACCTCTTTTCCTGCCTCACTGGTACCCTCAGTCACGGCTTTGTGCTTTGTTCTGGGAATGCCTTTCCCAGACAGGAATGTATGTGCTGGCAATTAGAGTTAGCACAGACAATTACACTTCTGGGGTTTCTCTCTCGTCTCACCTCATCTGAGCAAGACAATTAATCTCCCTGCATCTCAGTTTCCCTGCCTGTAAAACAGATAATCATGTGGGCACCACCCAGCACGGCTTAATCGAAGTGCTGGCATCTCCCCTGGCCGCAGAGGTACCTGGATTCTTTATCTGAAGCCAAGTAAAACGCTGCTGTCTGACTGGTCATTATATCTGCCAAACCACCAGCAGCCTCTGCCCACCCCCAGGATTTGCTGGGTCACCTCCCAGGACCTCCCTGCTGTGGCTCTGAGCAGTGGGAGACCCTGCTAAAAATAGCTGTGCTGGGCACTTCTGCTCTGGATGCTGCAGTTCATCTCTTTTTCTTTTTTTAAAGAGCTGATTTTACCGACGCTTCTTTTGCAGGAAAAAATAAAATGAGGGGAGGGAGAGAAAGAAATCACTCAATTAGGAATGGAAATAATGGCCCCATTAGGTAGTTGCTGCTAGATCAGGCAGGAGGGAGGTGAACTGCAAAGTTCTCATGTTGGGAGGGAGGGTGTGTGGGGTGTGAGGGGCTCCCTTGCAGAAAGTGCCAGTGTGATGTGAGAAGAGCAAGGCCACAAAGGGAAACAGCCCTAGAGTGATGATGGGGCTTGCCCAGGGTTGTGCACCACAGACAGGAACAATGTCCATCTCTCCTGGGAGGAAAGACAACCCCGGATCATAAAACCTCTCCAGATCTCCTCCACCCACACTGTTATTCCTCACAGCACTATCGAACATCAATCTGAGCCTCTCATGCAGGGAAAAGCGACCCAGTTAGGTCCCAGGATGAAAATTTACCAATTAAGCAACTTTTCTACAGAGGAAATTGCTGCAGGCATGCTGTATCTCTTCAGGAGATGTCCTTTAGTGCTAAATGTGCTGGTGTCCACCAGGAGACAGTGGCTGGCTTGGAGTGGGATGGAGAAGCTTAATCTGATTTCAGGTTTGCCACCAAACAGATAGTGGCTGTTAATTATTTTACTCACTAATACTCTGTATCACAGCACAACCCACGATCCAGAGGGGAAAAGTTTTGTATCCCATTACCATATCCCTTGCATCAACTAATGACTCCAAAGATAAACATGTTTAAATTAATAGTAATTTCTATGTGCTTTGTGAGAACTCTCCAGCATATAGTTTTTACATGATCCCTATTTTTATGCAGAAAATGTATTATGTTAAAGCTTGGAGAGCTTTTTATTGGGTATTTTTGGTATGCAATGAGTGCTTTTCTGGCATTAGTCCATTTTATGCCCACTTGGATTTTAAGGAGAGACTAAGTGGCTCTGACATGAGTAGAGGATGATGAGCAAATGGAAGAAAGCATAATTGGAGTAGATGAACTTTTCAAGACTCAAAGAGAACTTTAAGAACCACTCTAGAGTTTGGAGAATCTCCACTTTTCCCAACAACAATGCACACCAAGAAAAAGGCTGTGGGTCTGCAGCTGGTGATGAGTACACAAGCAGCACATGGCAGCTGTCTCAGGCTGAAGCCCTTCTCTGGAAAATCCTTTGTGTTCTCAGTAAAAATCTCCTTCCACACAATACGTCAGCCATCCTCCCAAGATTACAAATTTTCATTTGAAAGCTACAAGTTTTGTTTATGGAAGTGAATTTCTTCTCATAATTTCTGGTTTAGGGGTGGGGAAAGGTTGGATTACTAAAAAATAATATTAAAAAACACCCAAATTCCCACCTCTTCTCATTCTCTCATCCAGTTTCTGTTAGTCTGTGCTCATCCATGTTAAAGCACAATAGGAAGGGTTATTTTGGGTGGGGTTTGACCTTTTACAATGCAACTCTACATCAACATTTGGAAATCAGGCACTGACATGTCTGAATGGGCACTCTGAGCCTTCAGAACAATTTTTGTAACAGGCAGCCAGGTGAAAGGGAGAAATCACAGGAGGATTCAAATGTCTCATAAAACGCAAGAACCAACCTGAGAGCTCACATGGTGCTGAAACAGATGGCTTTCTGAGAGGTAATCTGTTTTCTCAATTTGGTGCTATGGAAGGCACATAAACATTTCCTAAGGAGAAGATGACTCCTTGTCTTTTGATAAAAGGCACCTGCCCTCCATGCAGCCACTACCTGAACAACGACAAAGAGAGAGAAAACTGAAAAGAAAAAATTATATAGAAATCATGTTGTGTTTTTCAAGTCTTTGTTGAAAAAAGGATGTAGAGAGGGTGAATATTCCTAATTATTATCTGAGCAGCATTCACAGACAGTAGCTTTGGGGAAGCCTGTGGCAGGTTAAGAGAGCACATCAGCAAGCGCACACAAATGAGAAGGTACCTGCTCAAAGGAAAACAATGCATAAAACATCCTGCTTATGCAAATGTATGATGATGACATTACCAGACACTGATTAGAAAATAAATCTGATTTGCTTAGGGCCCTTTTTATCAACAATCCACTGTTTTTTAAAAGGTGTCTGGTGGCTGTAACCTTGGCTCATTCCTCCGTATTTGGCTGTCCCCTGAGGTGAGGTCCAGTCATTTGGAAATCAGCAGAGGAAGGAAGGCTCCTGCTCTCAGGGTGTCCTGCAAGTGAGGCTCCAGGCACAGCAGATGAACAGGCAGGGGTGGTTTTTGTGCTTGCCACGGGGGAAATGGCTCTTTATGCATCCTGTAGTCTGTGTTCCTGCTCCTAAGCATGCTCACACGTACATCAATCCCTCTCCAGCCTCCCCCCGTGCACCTAGTCATGCAGCACAGGGATAAATACTGAAACAGCTTATTGAGAAGGTTGGTTAGAAGTTCACTTCTTGCTGTGTTTAGAAAGGTTTAGAACTTTCCTGTCTTCACTGCAGGGACAGAGACATCAGGACCTGGCAGGAACGCTCCATCCGTACGGGCTGTGGTGGTCCTGGACACCAAAGAGCAGCAGTGTCTCCTTTCACGGTGTTCATTGCTAGCAAGATTTTTCTGATAAATCTCCTTTCACGGTGTTCATTGCTAGCAAGATTTTTCTGATAAACACTGGCCATTAGCACATCCTGCAAGTGCCTCCTCTAAACCCATCTCTTCTTGGCATCCATGACCTGCAGAGACTGGTTCCTAGCTCCACAAATTGGCACCGGATCACATTAACAGATGGCCTCGAGTACACGCGTGCCAGGACTCATTATGCACCTCTTTTTTTTTCTTATTTTTTAAGAGCTGTGTATGGACTCTGTCCAAGTATGTGGCAACATCTCTCACATCTGGGATCATGGTGATAGCTCCTTTCTTGTATAACAAAGGTGTGTCTCATCTGTGATGTGCTCCACAGTCCTCACTCTCACTCGAAGGGAGAGAAGCATCTGCCTGGTTGGAGTAAACAGATGTGCGTTCCTTTTGGGTAGCCTGGAGTGAGCTGCTGGCAGCCGACACAAAATGCAGCTGCTGGGATCCATCCAGTCCTCAGTAAACTCCCAGCCTTGGTAGATCTTCCCAGCCAAAGAAAACCCCAACTGCTCCCTCAGCTGATATTCCTGTGGCAACTGCAGTGCAGGGAACATGGAGTAGGAATTTTCCGGCAAACAGCAGCAGGTGGCCAGCAAAGCCCAAGGAAAGGGCAAATGAAGCCTGGAATCTCCTTCCTTGGTGATACTCAAAAGCTGTGTGGACACAATCGTGAGTAAAGTGCTCTTGGGGATCCTGCTTGAGCAGGGAGGTTGGACCAGGTGACCTCGAAGTTCCTTCCAGCCTTCCCCATCTGCTGAATTTGTGATTTTACTGCTCAGGGCTCATTTCCAGAGCTGCCTCCACAGCAGAGCTGGTCAGGGAAATTCTTAGAGGTGGCAGCTGAAGGACGCAGGTACCACAGTAACATCCTGATCCAACAAACTCTGGTTTTGAAGCTTTTAGTCTAATTTGCATAACTTCAGGTCTGTGTTATTTACCTGATGGAGAAAGACTCATCCCTTTGTCTTCCTGAAGATCATCACGACTCTGCTGCCTCCCCTTTGTGTCAACCTCAATTTTTTTTTTCCTTGGGAAAAATATGTTGTGCACTGATCTGTCAGTCACTATCTTCAGGGATATGGAATCTATAAAAAAGAAAAGCCTGGTTTTAAATGACATGTCACACTAAACTGCCTCATTACCTCCAAAGTGAGATGAAATGCATTCTCTCTACGTATTATTTTTTCCCCTACTTCTCAGTATTATTCTTCATTCATGGGAATGGTGTTTAGCTTGGAAGATTATAGACTGGTCATAACCAAAGAAAGGGAGAGAAAGATTTACTCCAATCATGTCAAAGGGACCTCAGTGAGTATTAACTGATAAAGCATACACAGGTCTCAGCACCCCCTCACAGCCCGCCTGTGAATTTATCCGCCTTGATAAATGGCAGCAGTTTACAGAGCAGGCAGAAATTGATACGGGAGAGGTTTCTATCTGGAATGCTCTGTATAAATTACTGGATGCTTATCTGTGAGTAATTCCCTTGCATATGCTAACTGTCCAGACACTTAGAGCCTATGGCAAAGGCATTAGATAACCTTCGATTCACAATTGCTGGGGGCAATCTTCAAGCTAAATAAATAGTTCATCTCCTTCAGACCCAAATGATATATCTGTTTCCTAGCACCACAAGTACTGGTCTAGAAATGGATACTTCAGCTACAATTTTTGAGCTGTCCTTCCTTTTTTTTTTGTGCCTGCAATTTGTGTCTGCACTTTATGTAATTTAGCAGCCTGCTACTCCTGCCTTGCCTATTTTATCCATCAGGTTTCTAATGTTCCCATCCAGATGTCTGTCAGGCAGATGGACAGTTAAAAATATGATTTTTAATCTTTTTCTTTTTTGCCATACATGCTCTATTGAGGCCACAAACCACCCCAAGCACCTTCCTTTATTCGCCTCTTTGGCAATTTTGCCCACAGCTCTTCCTTGCTACAAACTTATGTGCTGAGCTGAAAAGGAAATATTTTTCTACTGAGCTTTGCAGTCTTAAGCTCAGAATCCATCTGAGCAGAAAGTGAGGCCAGGATGCAGGCAGGGTGAAAACCAAGCAGTCAGTACATAAAGACAAGAACATTTTCAGCACTCAGACAGGTGAGTGACAAATACCATCCTTTTCTGATAGAACTCCCCCACCTCACCTTAATACAGACATTGCATAGTGTTTTTTTGGCATCAGCCAAATTTATAGTTCTATTTTCTAGAAATAAAATCACTATCTCTGCCTGAAAGTCAAAGCAGATTTTTTTCCCCTAAAGGAATTGCATTGGCACTCTCAGCCCTTTGTGCAGCCCAGTGCCAGCCAAGTGTAAAGGAATCAGGGGGAGGAAGTTCATGGCACGAAGAGGAAACTTCAGGCTGCTGAAAGGCTTCAGGCAACCTACAGCAGCAGACCTAAACCAGATGGGTGGAAGCTGCTACTTCTCCAGCCATCAAGGGCAAGGCCAGGGATGCCCATCCTGTTATAACCCAGCTCCTGAGCCATGAAAAGTTTGTGTCTCACTGTGAGGGTGAACTGGAGCTGTGATCAGCACGTGGCCAAAAGCCATCATATGCTGGGACATGAGAGATGTGGAACTGCTGTTCCTGCCTGGAGAGACACAGCCCTCCAGGGAGGACAAGCACAAGGCTGAGGGTCCCAGCTGCTGCCTTTGGTTTAAATCCACTGCTACACTTCAGTCAAAACCTGCACCTTCAGGCTGAGCTGCAGTAGGTTAAACAAGATGGGCTGCACAAGCCTCCTCACCACAGCCATGAAATAAATTGTTAAAACCTTAAGACACTCTTCACCCAGCAATATTCTTTGCCCTAACTTTTGCTGCCTAACAAGCTGTAGTGGTAAGTGCAGTTTCCCTTGGCAGTTGTCAGTGAAGCTGGCTCTGTTTGTGCACTGGATTTGTATTTCTCAGCTCTGGAAGAGGTGCTGGTCCCATGCCTCATTCTTGTATTGCCAGGGTCCCTGGCAGAAAGCTGTGCACAGAGCCTTCCACAGGGAAATACTTCATTAATCAAGTGCTGGAAATCCTTCTCACTGTTTGTTTTTTTTCCCCCACATGATGGTCAAACACATTAATATGTGCTCCTGAAAGATGTTGCCTGCAATCCTGCACAGCACAACTGCATCACACAGGCCCAGCAGTGGCAGAGGGTCTGGAGCTCAGTCTGTACCTTTGGGGAAGGGAGCAGTGCCTCCCAGCATGCAGCCAGGATCTCGTACAGATGCAGAGACAGAGCTTGTCTTTTGACAAGCTCCCCTCACCTTGTGGGTTTAACAGCTAGTGACAGCCCATGTCTGCTGGTCAGAGCCCCTGTGAATGCTGTAAGCTGTGCCACCACCTCAGGCTTGGCTGCCCTCTCTCTCAAAGCCAGAGTTAACCCATCCTTTTCTCAATTTTCCATGTGAAAGCAGCACTCAGCAGCTGCCCAGATCTGCAAGGCACAGCTAAATATCTGGAGTCCATATCCCTAGCATCCCTAGCATCTGGGGGCATCCCACCCCCAGNACAGCTAAATATCTGGAGTCCATACCCCTAGCCAGGGGCATCCCACCCCAAAAATGGGGGTATCCCAAGGTTTTATACGGAGTAAAATCAACTCTCTCATTTTCAATGGCACCCTTGATATTTTGCAAGCTTTTTTTGACTGCCAATGCACATTGAGCTAACAATATTGGAGAACTGTCAGAACTGAATCCAGCTATGCCCAGTCCAAGCTCAGCATGTGCAGAGATGGCCCAGATTGTTTCTCCCCACATTCATTAGGGTCAGTTACACTGATGCTCAGATTTATCTCCTCAGATAGATTTCTGAATTTGGAGGTTCCCTGCTATTGTGATGGCATTTGACTGCCCAGAAGACCTGAGCTCTTACCCTTCACTCCAGCTGTGTTGTGAGCAAATGCACAGCTGGAGGGATGCCCAGTTGGGATGGGCATTGGAGAAGCTCAGCCCTCTTTGGCCTCTTGTCCACCAGTTCTTGCTCCTAAGAACCTGAAGGCAGATTTTCCACCACAATTACTTTTTTTTCCACAAAAAGCTGACATAATTAATTATTAAAGGTCAGTGAGAGGAAGAAATATCTTTGCATTTGCCTCTTTAGCTGAAATCAGGGAGCTACTGCCCATCTGCCAGGGTTGTGCTGGAGATAAGCCCAAAGTCCAAACTCAGCAGCAACCTACAACTCCTCTAGAGCTGGCCAGAGCAAATAACATCTCCTGCCACTGCTACATGCCTGTGATTTGGGTCAAATAAACCTTTTGCTGCATGCTTGCAACAATTTGCACAAATTTCTTTAGATCCAGGGTCCAACAAGTGCTCTGTGCAGAAGGGAACTGGGCACAAGTTTCTTTGTCTGTCTCAGCAGAAACATTTACGTTTCCATCTCACAGGAGAGAAAATCTAGATGCTATTTTTTCCTCCTCGTGTCTTGTTGCAACAAGGACTCTCCCTACTACCTTTCCCAGAGGGGAGAAGAGTTGCCTTCATTTCTAAATTTAGATTTAATGAGTGCAAAATGAATAAGGCAGCAGGGGAACCTAATCTGGTTAGCAGAGCAGCAGCAGAAAGCACAAGATGCTTGAGTGGAGCGTTGGGTTGTGATTTCCTGAGCTGAATCCACAGGAGCATTGGTTTTGTGGATAAACAGTTGGGTATGAATTCGGCAGGCAGTCCTTACTGCTGGTGATGAGAGCAGAGCTGAATTTGGCCCGGGGCAAACACACCTTCCTGCTGATCTTGCTGCTTGGATGCTGTTTATGAAGGGAGAAGTAGCACAGGCTGGAATACATAAAGTTCAGTGTAAAATCAGCCCCCTGGCACAGCTTGCAGATGTACTTGGCTCCCAACAGGCACCCTCTGGCTGTCCCTGCCATTGCCCTGCTCTCGGGTCTGGGAGGGCCTGGGGTGCCTCTCTCCTCCACCCCTGGAGCACTACAGGAGCTCTGATCATTCACTAATTCAAAGCAGAATTATTTGCTGCATGCATTCAGCTCCAAGATCCCCAAAACACCTCTATCAACACATCTTATTTTCGCTCCAAACCTGATTCTCCAAGTCCCTACTGATACCCTTCAGTCCTGACCTGCATTATCCTGATTATCCTTCCCATCCCTCATGGCCCAAAAGAGCTGCTGAGCTCATTGCCCTGCATGGCTGTCCTGATCTGCAAAATATCTAAATGGGTAGAATGCCCTGACTCTTGCAGCTGAGATTTTCAGAAAATGTTTCCTCCAAGAACCCAAACATTAAAATCCTAATTTTCTTTCTTGGGGGTCATTCTTGGGGAGTAGCTCCATGGAAGAAAAAAAAAAATATTGCCACCAATGTATCCAAAGTAGATTCACAGCCCAAAAGCACAAAGAAGAATGTGTACACAGAGATAAAATATTCAGATTCCACTGCAGGGCATTTTAAGGCAGAACTAGCACCTGGCACTTGTCAGAAATGGCAGAGGATGGCTCATGATGCTAAATGATCAAGGCACTTGCTTTGGTCTCATGTGAAAGCTGAAACTATCTTCAGAAACCATAAATTCTGCTAATCCTGTGCTGATGCTGCCACTTTCTGTGGTGTCCTGGGGCTTCCTTGGAGGTCTGTGGACCAGAGACACATAAGGGATGCACAGAGTGAATTTCAAAAGCATCTCTGCCCCCACAAGTTCTAGTGAAGTCATCTGAGGAGACTGCAATGCTCCAATCCTTTCCTAATTAGATCAGCAGTCTCATCACCTCCTGAGAGGGCTTGGTGTATCATCTGGCTTTTAAAGGAATTCTGTATCAAAAGCAGAGATATGACAAATTGGAGCCTCCTCAAATACAGAAAGAAATGTAAAGAAAATAAAGAGCCTCCCCATCACAATTTTGAATTATGACAGCTGCAGAAATAACACTTGTTTGTAAATAACCCATGACCCTTTTCATCCAAAGGGATCTTGGTAGCAAATTAATCAATGCTTTTCTCAAGACATAGAGGGCATTAATAACATGCTTGGCCAGTTTTCTCACTTGAATTTTAACTTTTTCAAGGCTGTGACCACACATTCCCAGAAGAAGAAATAGATAATGTTATCTTTAATTTCTCACTAATTTACAATGGGTGTATTTTCAGGGGATGGAGCAGATATAATTTATTTTTATTTACACTTTATTTCAGGGGATGAATGCAAACAGAAAGCACCATCAATTACTCAGTCAAGCATGGAGGCAGCAAATCAGCTAGGTATGAACAAACTGCTCCAATGAGCATGAGGGTCAATATAAGATATTTCCTCCCATTTAAGATACTTCTGCAGTACATAAATAAATACAAAAGGCTGGATTTGTGTTTCAGTGCTCTCACATTGCCTGGTGTCACACAGTTATTTAATGTTTATCTGTCATTGTTGGGTTGGGGGTTCATTTGCACAAATGGGTGCAAAGATGACCCTGGAGCTGTGTCTGGCAGCATTGGCAGGGTGAGCTGATAGGACAAGGGAAGGGTACCTGAGAAAAAGGAACTGTTATTGCCCCATTTTATGGGTGGAGAGTGAAGGTCTAAGGAAACAAGGCCAAGTGGAAGTGTGTAAAGGACTGAGGGATGGCTCCTGTGCTCCAGACACAGCGGGTGTCTTCCCAAGGAGATCTACACCTCAGAAATTCAGCGTGCAGCTGGGAAACTGCAGCTTTTCCTCTCCACCTCCAACAATATGAACAGGATTAGGGATGCTCAGAGATAACAGGTGGCCCAGAGGTCACCAGGGAGCCAAACCCTCACATCTATAAACCCCGTGGGTGAGAGCTGCACAAGCCAAAATGAGCAAACAGCAGTGAAGTGTTTGTGAGGATTTATATAAATGATGCTTGAGAGTTTTCCTTGGGGATACTCCTGCCCCTTGCCATGCGTCGTCATACAAATGATATTTTTATGTGCAAGACCAATTGTACAAAGAGAAATGCTCAGAAATATGCATTTGAGTGAGGTTTCACAACAAAGAAAGCTTTGTAGTGTATGAAAGTTTCAGTCCCTTGGAGAGCGAATTGAAGAAATACAATCTAGGTAATACAGAAAATAGCAACAGAAGGCTGGCAAACAGCCAGGTGCCATAGAAATGAACTTGAGGCCTGAGATACATCACAGACTATGTTTGAATAAAGAACATTGTCATAAAAAACAAGCCTGTTCATTCATGAATAATACAGGACCAAGGGACAGGTCTGAATTTGTCACGTAAATTATTTACTGTAACTATGAAATGGCCACCTGTCTGGACTTGTTGCAGCATTTGAAACACAGCCCTTTAAATAAAAAAAGGAAAAGATAAAATTGATTAGGCCGAAGAGGAACTTCTTTGGTCCTGCAGAGTGGGATGGAAACCTGTCTGCCAAAGCCAGTGTGACCCAAAGCTGATGAGACAGCAGCTCTTAAAAACACAGCACCTTCACACCCAGCATTAGCAGTTAAAGATGGAATAAAATCTGCATGGCAAGAAGGCTAAAAGACATTTCTCTAGGTTCTGGCTGCACTCTTCCACGCCTCCCCCAGCCTCACCTGACCTCAGTCAGCTCCTCCCTGGTGACATGCAGCTCTGTGCAACCTGAGCTGCTCAGGATTTCAGTGTGGTCTTTTGCTTCTTGGTTTTTTTGGTTTTTTTTGTTTTTTTTTTTTATTTTATTTTTTTATTTTTTTTTTTTTTTTCTTGTTGCTCTATAAAGCCCTTCCAAAAAAATCCCAGGAGATCAATAACGAACAAGAGTTACTTCAGAAAGGCACTCGGCATTCTTGTTTAAATAACCTCTTTTACTCCTCAATTGCCTTGTTTTTCTCAGGGTTGTCATAGAGAGGAAGATATTGATGAGCTGGTGGTGTGTGAGGGAGCATGGATGAGAGCAAAGTCATTTGCTCTGTTCTCAGAAGCATTCATTTTTGACCTATTTATCTGGTGCGTGTAGCTACAGTGTCCCTCTGCTCCTTCGTGTCACTTTGGTCATTGGGAAGAGCATCCTGCAGCAGAGGCAGTGCACAGACATGGTTCATGCTGCACTGCCTGGGACCAGAGGAGTGTCTGTCATGTTTAATACATCCTGAGAAAGCAGACACCTTGTAGCAGGCAAGTCAATAGGTTGTTTAGTTATACAGAGCTTCCAGAAGGCAAAACCTCATTTTCACCTCTCTAAAGAAAGGAAAGGTCCTCAGGTGTCTGTGCATTAGATCTTAAGAATGTCCCATCAAAACACAGGCTGCTGCAAAGGTTGTTACATTTTAAGAGAAATGTTTTACTGAAATCAGCAAGGTCTCTGCTCTCTCCTATGAGAAAGGAGATGGATGAAAGCAGGCAGTAGGTTCTAAGCCTGCTCTTCCCAGAAATAACCCCAAATTTTTCTTTCTCGTGCATTGCAGCCTCGTTTGCACTTAACTAGAAAACTGGAAAAGAACTAAAAGGTGAATGATGCCAGGCCAGGCTGTCTCTGAGTTTTAACCATCAAAAGGCTCCTTCGGCAGCAGTAGCATTATGAAAAGTCCAAGACAGAATGTATGATGTGGATCAAGAGCTACTTCCAAACTCCAGCCCTTCTGGAAGCTACACTCTTTGTTGAAGACTTTCCTCTGGATATATTTTCCTGCCCTTGCTGAAACACGCAGTTCTATTTCCAACCCACACAACACACTTGTCCTCTTCAGGTCTCACAATTCCTCTGTTCACACTGGAAGGCAGCACTGCCAGCAGAACAGTTTTGACTGTAGCAGTGTATTAACCAAACATCCTAATTAACTGATTCACCCTTTTATTGCCTCACATCTCTGCTATCACTGGGCCTGCTGTGCTCTAACAATGCTTTAAAAAGTCTAACTTGTGTTTTCTCCCCTGGCTTTTAAACACCCTCCCATTCCCATCTGCAGCTTTGTACAGAGATACACGTGCAGAAACCAACAAACATGCTGCTTGCAGATTCCTTCACCTTCTTCTGAAGGCAGCCCCCAAAAGGTGGCTGCCCTGCATGTTTCTAAAGCTTTAACCCAAGCTATGACCACATCAATACAGCTACAGTGATGGCAGTAAGAGAGCAGGGAAAGGAGGGACAGAAAAGGGAACCAACCTAAATAATATTTTCTGAAAGACAGTCCAGAACGTTACTAACCTGATTCTCCTCTGCCATCAAAATTACACCAAGGGATCTCTGGTTCAATGAGATTCAGACCATGAAAGACCAACAAAATCCTTCCTGTTAACAAGCCCATAAACTAATGGCACTTGAAAAACTCAGAACACCAGGCTTTATGACCCGCAGTGAAACAGATTAGAAGTAATACAAAGCCAAAGAGAGTCCCCTAAAACCTTATCTTTTGCTACAAAGAGTGTCCTTGTGCTGAGCAGGCTTTGGTTTGCAGCTCAGCACCCTCTTCTGCATTTCCAGAGGCATTTGTGGTCCAGCAGCATGTTTCCACTATGCTGGAAAAAATTAAAATAAGTCAAACACCCTTTTGTCATTTCAACAAAGGCTGGGTTATGTTCTGGCTTCATACAGAAATCTAGACGTTTCTCAAGCTGCTCTGCTCCTTTCCAGACACATTTGGAAGTTGTGTGGGTGTTAGCACTGGATGAGTGCTGATTTCAGTGGGGAATTGGTACATGTCCTGAATGGAGAAGATGCTGTGTATACACCCAAGGCTTGCAGGAAACGGTCTCCAGGATTTCAGGTGAAAGCATTCCTAATTAATCTAAGGGGAAGGGTAGCATTCAGCATGCTCTAAGGGTTGCCACAAAAACATAATCACATCAATCATTCATATTATTGGCTCAGCAGTCCGTTTCCTCCTGCGTATGAAGGGAGGGCTGGAGACATAAGTTTAATTCCAGAAACCATCTCTAAGACAGAAAGGCAGGATGAGGCTCCACTCCATCCCAAACATCTCTCAGACTCCTGGATTTCTGCTTGCTCAATTTCTGAACTCATCTGCTGGCAGCAGCCTGAGGACCCCTGTTCACTTTGCACAGGCCACCCTGCAGCCTTTGGGGCACATCCACCCCTCTCTGCCATCATGAGTCCACCTGAGGATAGATAAAAATTTCCATCCCCTTTGCTCCCCCACCTCTCAGCAGAAACTTTCCTGTATAATGAGACCATTTTTATTCTTTCTGGCCATTGCCTAAAGGTGAAAATGGACCCTCTGCTGAGCACCGGCTTCCCAGGCTCAAGGCTTTTAATGAAACCCTCCAATTCCTTTATTTGAGGCCAGCGAGGTGACTAATGGACTGAACAGCCTCAGAGGTGGAGGAAAGGCTCTGCAGAGAAGCACTGTGGCAGCCAGCAAGGTCCTTGTGCTGTGCTAATGCTCCTGAGATCCAGCCGGCCCCATGGACCTCAGGGACAAAGTCCCCTGAGCTGCACTTTGCTCTCCTCAAGCAGCTCTTTCTCACCTACAAGGCCACTAAAAACACCCTATTTCTACTGCTGCCCTTCTGCTTCACAGATTTTCATTGCCAAAATAAAGAGTCTCCTGCTGAGAACTGTGGATTCTGAAAAACACAGGCTGGGGCTCTGCAGCCTGTGCTCAAAGGCAGAGGGACACGAGCAGGCTCAGCCCCTCAACGTGGTGCTCCCAGTCTGAGGATGAGCCCTGCTCGAGCATCTTCCCCTGCCAGGGAGGGAAGATGCAAATTTGCAAAAGGGCAGACACAAAGTCAATTTTAAAACCAACGCTGGCCTCAAGCTAACAGGGGAAAAATGCACCCTTAGCTTTGATTTTTAAATACATTAGTTATTCTCTCAAAGGCTGGATCAATGGAAAAAGGAAACTGGGCAATGGATAAACCTTTAATTGCTTAGAAGTTGGATTCATCCTCACACTGCCTGGCCAGAGCATGGCCTTCTGCTGGGTGTCTGTGTGCTCCTGAATTCCCTCACAGCAGCTGAGCCTGCTGCCATGTCCCAGGTGACCACCAGGCCAGTCAGGCACTCAAAGTATTTTTCTGGTGGGGTCTGGATTGGTAAGAGTCATCTGTGAAAAGTTCCAGAAGGCTTATGTGCACTTGTGTTTCAAAATGGAACAAAACACTGAATTTCAGAATTTCCACAGAAATGTAACGTTAAGCAGAAAACATTGCTTGAAGGCAATCAAAACATTTCATTTTGATAAAAGCCCAAATACTCTGATTTATTTTATATGCTGAGAAAATTCAAGCTACAGTTTCCCAAAGAAAACTCTAAATGCTCCAATTTCAAGCAAGCTCATCAGCTTTTGTTTGAATGAAATAGCACTGGAACGGAGATATTCCCACAAAAAGTCATAATTTGGAGGAAATTACATTTTTTTTCCCCTCATTGGGAATATTCTGACTGGCTGTATGCAGCAATTTGGTTTTGCATTTTGCCTGCAGAGCCAAAGGCATTTGTGTGGAAGGATGCCTATCTGTCACAGGAGTGACAGGAAAACAGAAGCAAGGGGTAAACACCTAACTTTGCCCTGCCATGAACGTGCAATCTGTCCCTCTTCTCTGGCTGGCTGAGAAAGGCTCTTCAGAGAAGGTTTGTGAGTCACAATTCCAGTGATGTGTTTTATCCTTCCAACACTCTCCACTCTGGACTGCTCCCTGCAGTCACACACACAACCCTGGGCTGCTGCCAGCACAGGGAACATCCCAACACAAAACCAAACACAAGCAAAACAGCTTCTCCAAGCCCTCACAGCCCCTCCAGGCTGCTCAGCCAGCTCAGGAGCACACAGACCACCTAAAGTCTCAGGAGCTGAGCTAAGACCTTCTGCAGAGAACATTGCCTGGAACACCACAGCCTCCTCCACTTGGAGCTCCCCAGACTTCATCACCAGTCACTGCCTTAGACCCAGCTCAGGGATGGCCTCAGGAAGGCTTCCAGCATCACAGCCTCCCTGGGATGGGCATCAAGACTTACCCAAGGCCCTGGAACACCAAGGAGGAGAAGGATCAGAGAGAGCTGAAAGGGGCAGGGACACCGAGGCTGTTGATGTGACCCAACTGTGAGTCCTTTCTAATTAAAGCAGGGCTCACAGCACAGCCACAAACGGGCCCTGTTGCTAATTAGGGAGGGCTGAGCACTGACACATTAACCTCCCAGTCTCAAAACACTAACTTTACCAGGTGTAATATCTTCTACGTGACATAAAGGTTAATAGTCTCCATCCACAACAGAATTGAGCTCGGTAAATACTCAATTAACGGGATGCTGTCAGAAGCAGCAGCAAAAATGAAAGGTTTAGGATGGCTAAAAGGAGCCTGCAATGGTGGGTGTGATGTGTGCTGGTGTGTTCACCCACTGTGGGGTCAGTGGGGACCTGCCAGCAATGGCCAGTGGAGCAAGCAGGAATGATGCCTTCAGAGGGAGCTTGCACAGACCTCAACACTTCCAGGAGCTGGGCTGAGGAAAAGCAATGAAGTGAAATAAATAAAAAGATTATTCGCTGTCAACATTTAACAAAACATTTTTTTTCCCAGACTTCCTCCCTCATTCCTCTTGAACTATTCTCCAAAGCTCCTGTTGTTGGAAAGTGAATTCAAAGCAACAGTGGTTGGATTCAACTCGCGTGCAACAAATTTTTTTTTGTTTTTGTTTTCTGACTTCTAATCTTTGTTTTGCTCACTGCCTTTCAGAAGAGGGAATTGGAATAGGGAAGGATAAAAAATGGAACAAACAAGAAATAAGTGAATATTCAACTCAGTTGGAATGCAATCGCCTCGTTTAGCATAATTTGTAGGAGCTCAGGGGAAAACTTCCCTTTGATATACCAGTTTTGAAGCATTTAAAAATAAGGGGTCAAAGAAGTGATTACTTTTATTCTGAGCACTACAGCAGCTGGAGCAAGGAGAAGTGTGTGTCACTGAATCCTCAGGAACGTGTCACCTTCTGGGCCTGATCCAAGGGTAGTGGGAGCATTGATGGGGATGGAGAAGCTTCTGCAGCTGCAGGGGCCCAGGGTGCATGGCAGGGCTCAGTCACTTCACTCAGCTGTTGCTATTTCAGCTAAAAGCTCTTTTTTTCCCCCTCCACAGCTGAACTGACACAAAGAGTGTGAGACACATTCATCATGACCGACATATCCAGCATTTTCCTGCTCAAATCATGTTCCCTCTGAGCTCCTCCTCATTTTAGTGTCTTCCAGGTGTTCAAGTTCCTCTGTTCTGCAAGCATGTAGGATGTCTTTGTTCTCTCTTTCCTTTCTCCATTCATTAAACTTCATTCTGCCTTTTCCCCAAACCTGCCTTACCTTCTCTGCCACAACCACTGCGTCACTGGACCTCCCCTCTGAGGGCAATGCACATGCACAGAACATTCACCCCACTGTCATTTCTAGCAAACTTCCAACACCACCATCAGAACCTCCAACCTGAACTCTCAACCCTGCTTTTACTGAGACTCAGAACTTTCTGGAAGAGTCAGAGCGACCAGCCCAGCCAGCCGACCTGGGAGAACCAAAGAGATCATCCAGTGAGACAGGACAAGAATGAAAATAGTGTTTTTAATATAATTTACAGCAAACTTACAGTATGTATTTCACATCACATATTTCTAAACTGCTCATCTGGAAAATATAAGCTGCAAAAATACAGAACACAGTACTCAAAATATATCGAGCATGTGGCTTCTCTTTTTTTTTTTTTTTTTTTTTTTTTTTTTTTTTTCTTTTTAAAAGTAACGTT
>VYXF01012755.1:972355-988657 GCA_013397295.1 Polioptila caerulea | reverse complement strand
TCTTTTTTTTTTTTTTTTTTTTTTTTTTTTTTTTTTTTTTTTTTTTTTTTAAGTCAATTGTACAGTGAAGCATTTCCTTTTCCAAACCAGGTTTTGGTTTATTTTGGAAGTGCTGCTAAACATCAGAAAAATTACCAGCAGTCAAATTACTAGCACAGTTCAAAGACCTTTCTGAGGACCACTTTCCCTCGGGCACTGCAGGAAAGCAGCAACCCCCAGGCCGAGAAGGGGCAGTGGCATGTTGGCTCATCCAGGTCTCACACAGTGCTATTTGTGGAGATGTTCTGTGCAGAAAGGACCTTCTCCACAACCCACAAATGCTGCTCTGCCCAGGTGACTGTGAAGGACAGCAATGGTATGAGGGACAAACACCACGGACTGCTGTGGTACAGAGGCAGGTGAATACTCCTCCAGGGCTGTGGGCCCTGCACAGAGCTCTGCAGGTGAGTTTGGTGCCACAGGTGTGACAAACTTTTTATTTTGGTCTTGTCCTCCCACGAGACAATCAATGTGGAAGCACCCTCCATGCCCTGATGGAAGATTACATCCACACACCAGCTGCAAACACTGGTCAGAGAAGTCCTGAGCTTCTGAAGCCCAGAGAAACTCCCACCAACAACCCAGTTAAAAGATGCATCAGGATTTGCAGGGCATGTGGCAGGCCTGCCTCCTGAAAATACATTATTTTCTTTATTTACACTATGGAGAAAGAGAAGATGGATAAGGGAATGGATTAAGGAACAAAGCAGGTTCCTAATATTCTTACTAGCCAAAACCCCAAGCCCCTCAATCTCTGCCAGAGACACAGAGGAGCAAGCTGGTCAAGAACAGAACTTCTTTCCCAATCTGCTTTGAATTTTAAGCTCTTGAGTTTGCTCATTTGTAGCTGTCATGAAGGGCTGTCAGGGTGGGGAATAACAAGGTTAAACAGGCAGGGCACATGCTGCTGGTCAACCTCTGCAGCAGGAAAACAAGCAAAGAGAGATCAGCCACTGACACCTCGCTGTCTCTCCACCATGAATGAGGCATGGCCAAGGACTGGCTGGGCATCTCTTCTGCCCACGAGGCACATCAAGAGCTGCTCTCTCCTCCTGCCTGTGTAAACTGCCCCCACTCCCTCCCCTCTGATCTCAGATGGTGCTCATGTCTCACCTGCACAGGGCAAAAGGAATTTTAAAACAGCCTTACTGCAAATGTGCCCTGTCTAATGCCATTTATGCATTGCTAGCTCACACGACTCCAAATGTCCCCATGCCTGGAATGTGATATAAGAACATACAGCAGGGAAAAAAAACATTTCTGCAGACTGCATTTGACTCGTATCAAAATCCTAACGAACACCACATTTATTGTACTTTATTTACATGGTAGTCACGTATAATATAATACAATACAGCGTTCCATTTGCAGTGGTAGGCACTATGGGTTTTAAAATGTCACAGCTCTTCCCCTGCTCCATCCCAGCCCCTCCTCCCTACGGATGTGGTACCAAGAGCTCCCTGTTGTGCGGTCCCAGCGCTGCTCCAGTTTCCCTCTGAACCTGCTCTGGGATGGCTCCTTCCCAAAAGCAGGTGAGGGAAGCTGCTTTCACGTCTAACACGGAGACTCCAAGACTTGGGTGGTCACAGACCACTGGCAGCCCTTAGCACTCGTCAGGGGCAGTCATGTGCAGCCTCCTCGCCACGCTTTGCACCAAAACACTGTGAAGGCAACGTGGGGCTGTAGCTGAGCTAAACCCCCAGCACAGGGAATAGGCCACCCGTGATCACAGAGCACCTTTGGTCCTGCTGCAGTAAGACTTTAGGAAAATGGCTGCAAGTCTCCAAGAGGGATCATCCTCCTCCTCTGATCAGGCAGGAAGTGTCACAGGTGAAGAACAGGGGTGGTTTCTTCCTTTCAAGTTCACAGTTAGAGTTGTGAGGCACCAAAAACACAGCACTGTTTGCACGGAGGGGTAAATGCACTGGTGTTTGTGCGATGCTGTACTCCAAGAGAAAACAGGTTTGGGGGGGCTGAGATATCCGAGGCAGGGAAAGATGCCTTTTGCTGTCCCACCCATGGACAATTCATTTGGGAAGAACTAAGATATGTTAGGCCATATGCAACTCTCTTGATGCCCGAGAGGTTTCTGCTTCCGATCCAAGAGCTGTGCAAACATCGCAAATAAAATTTACACCACCTGCTTCACCTCAATACCAATTTGGTTTTGTCTGGGCTCATACCCTTCTGGTGTTTGCTCTCAGTAATTACTCAAATGAGTGCTTTAACCAGTAGGAACACTGAGAGAGGCTGAGAATTTCAAGCATCTGTGAGAGAATATTCCTGGAAAATGGACAGTGAGTTGGAAGCCAGCACTTTGGCTGTCCTGGAGCACAGTGTGTCCAGCAGTGCTCAGCCCACTGGCACTGAGCAAGGATCCTCTCACTCAATTCCTAATCACATAAATGAAATATTTTTACTGATGAGAAAATTCCAGCCTGTGGAACTCAGGGAGCAGAAATGTCCCCTGTGAGTTTTATGTCCATCCAGAACAAACCCCTGTGTATGAATTACAAGAAAGCTTTTCCAGCTTCTCCAGACCACAGATGATATGCAGAAATGACCTTGCAAATACACTGGAGGAATCTTCTTGGTTTTCTCAGCAATTTGCAAGGAAGAAATAAAAGGGAAAATTCATGTATGAAGTTGCTATAAATTATTTGCCAAGTTGCAGCTGACAAGTTTCTTATTGCTTCTGCCACATGCAGACACCAACTTTGTGTAGAACAAGTCCAGCACTACAAACTGTTCTGGGGTATAACAAATATTTTCCCTCTTAGGGTTGGACATCCTGCTCTGCCACACTTAATCTGAATAAAGTTGGAGGAAACATCACAAACTCATCCCATCCCAAAGACCCTATACCTGGGGTTGCTCCACTCATCAAAATAGAGATTGAAGCAAAGCTTTGACAAGCAAAACAACCTAAACACTACAAATATCCTGAAGTCCTACTTTTGCAGCCATCTAAATGGTTTGCTCTGTCCACACAGCTTCTCCTGAATTTCCTGTGTGTTTTTGGGACCAAGAGATGCTCATAGCCAAGCAGCCAAGGCAAGACTAAAGCTGAAAGAAAAGCAGTCCATGTTCACACTCTGCCCCAGGAAACATCAGTATTGCTTCTGGGCAGGCACAGCTTCCTCCTGCTCCCCTGAATTCAGGGAACAGACAATGGCCAAAGGTTTTACTTGGCATCACTAGTTTATAAAGAAGTACCTTAGATCTAAGAACTGCTGAAAGGCCATTTTTCAGCAAAGCAATTGTATTAAGACTCAGATTGGCTAGAAATGTCAATAGAATGATAGAAAACATCATTTGCAGCCTAGAAGTTATAGATTTAGGGGTCATAAGCAGAACAAACTTTAACATTTTGAACACATGTAAAACTTAAGTGAGACCTGCTGGTGTCTCAGGCAAATTTAAATGCCTCTCAGTAACTGTGGATACCTTGTATTGACTTGGTACAGCCAAGATGTGCATTGCCATCCGGGGAAGGAAGAACTGTGCCTAGAGAAAGGAAGCTGATGGTCAGTTTGGAAGAAAACACCCACAAACCATGGGTCTGGTGGAGGTAGGGCTATCCAGGAGCACAGAAGTGTGGATAATCCTTTCAGGGACACCGAATGGCTCAGTTACAATGTCCTCTCCTCCTCAGATCAGTCTCAACCATCAGATAAGCATGGTTAAATCTGGCTCACACCAAAGTTCCCATCTTAACAAACTGCTGCCTGTATTCCCACCAATTGTATCTTGGCGACCAACAAAGGTGAGGCAGAACAGCAGTGTGGACTGCTGGGAGAGGTGAACCCAGATTTAGGTAAGAAAAGCCAGAACCCCTATTGCAAATGAGAGCAGGTCAGAATTATTGCTTGAAATCAGGGGTGCTCTGCCCTATGCACAGGCAGCCTGTGAGCTCTGCACATCGTAATCAGATCTAGAGAGAGAACAACAACAAACCTGCTCCTGTCTGCAAACAGTTCACATAAAATTAGGAGAGAGAGGAGCACAGCTGCATTTAAAGGCAGAGCAGGAGTAAGTCTGGAAACCCTTGTGAATAAAGAAACGAAGCTGTTATCACATCAGTCCAGTGAAGCATTTGCATGTGTCTTTCATACTGACAATTCCCCACATCACCTGCCAAGAATAAAGCAAACATCACACCAAGAATGCCAAAGTCTCAAGAAAATACCAAGCCAAACACACCCAGCTGTGACAAACTCTCACATGGCAGCAGCAGCTGAGGCTGACTTGGGGGCTAAAGCTTCACAGTGCTGGTAGGCTTCAGGTTGTTGTGGGTTGGCTGTGGAGTGAAACTGCTGGTTGTTAGATGGAGTTGCTTTTCTGTGTCCCAGGACCTCATTTACTGAAAAAAATGTGAGTCTGAGACACAAAGGTGAACCTTAAGCACATTGCCTCCACTGCAATGTGGTGAACATAAAATTCTGACGGGGATAGGAGGGTGTCCAAATCACAGTCATTCCCTTAATTTATTTTTTTTTTCTTTTTTGCAAGAAAAAAGAAGTCAATGCATCTCAGCCATTTGGAAACACTCCAATCACTTTCCAAATGTCTGCAGACCATCAGTTCAATCTGGAAGCATTTTGAAGCGTAGCTAAGTCAGATAATGGAAGCTAATTCCTCTCTGCATCTTTCCCTTCTCACCTTCTGAACAAGGTGAGACCCAACCACAATTAACAACAGCAGCACCGAGGAGTTTAGTGCATCTCACAGGGGAATGGCAGAGGGAGGTCCCTGTTAGCTGAACTGCCAAGAATGGAAGGTTTGTGATATTCAAGTGATGGACTTTTCAGTCCCACTCTACATCCAAGATGTGCTGGGCAAAGTCAGAAAAATGGATGATTTGTGTATGTATTAAAAGAAGGTTCTGGAAATGCATCACCTTGTTAACAAGGATGCAAAGAAAACTATTCCAGTGTCATCTGCACCAATTTTAGATTGGGGTCCCCTTTTGTTTCCACTGGGGCTATTCCAAAGTGGGATCTGTGCGAGGGAGAGGAAACCCCAACCTGAAGTCATGCAAGGCAACTGGTCAGTCCCAGAGAGACTGAAGAATCTCAAGTAGTTGGTTTTCCCAAACATCCCATTCCTTAGCAGACAGTCACACGGGGAACACAATTCTTGGAAGCGCCAAAAGAACATTTCTGCTGAGACTGAGGCCTCAACAAACCTCTGAATTTCAATGCCTTTGAATATGAACAAACAATTTCCACCATTGGATCTGGACTGCACAGCTCAGACCATGCCCCTGTTTCTGTTCCTGGGAATGGGCACTTTTCCAACTCCATCCTTGTTTTTTAAGTTTCCTGCACGGTTAAGGCAGTTGCAGGATGGAGGTGAAGTGCTGACAGGTGAAGGCCCATAAGTTAGGAAGAAGGAGGATGTCTGAAACACTTCATTTGTTATTCCATAACAAAAACTGGGTTGCAGGCAAAAATGGCTTGTGGTTCTGAAATCAGAAAGAAAAAAAAAAAATGCCTGCTGGTGTGGATGAAGGGTTTGGTCTGTGTATTTTCTTTAAACTAAAGCTCTGTTCCTAAATCTGTACCAAAGCACTGACAGCAAAGCCCTTCACGATGCAGGCATCAGACCTAACTCTGGGAATAAAAAAAAAAGAGTGGGATGGTGGAAAAGCTTTTCAAAAGTTCTATTATCAAAAGAAACAAAATAACAATCATGCAGGAATTTCAAGTTACAGCTTAAAAATAATGTAAGTAACCCCATTCAACTGCATCTCCCACACATACTAAGAGAAGAGATCAAATGAAAAAAAGTAAAGAAAAACAAAAATGAAAATGTTATGTGCCCTGAATCCTGTTTCTATAACTCCGGTCAAGGGGGACTTTTGACTGTACCAACAAACCAGAGCTGATGAACACTGAGGGTTTGTTTTACATCCTATCAATCAGCATGCTATTCTCCTTCACCTTGGACTTTCAGAGGGGAAAATCATGAAATTGTGAAAGGGGTTATGAAATTTCAAGCAATCAGGCTTTTAGAAAGGTTCTATTCTGTGACATTTGTGCTCGAGACTGAAAGTGTGTGTATAGTATAAAATTATGAGCTAACATTTGGAAAGACAGCAGTCTAAGTAATAAATCTGCAGAATGAAGAGAACTGTACAGAATGATTTCAAAGGCTTATACTTGACAATTATATATATTTTATGAGACAGTTATGCACCCTGTGCCTTTTTTGAATTCATTGTTTAATGGATGCAGTATCTCTGTTTTAGCAGATAGGAAATACTAAACCAATGTAATGGTCTAAAAATCATCATTTACCACCCAACGTAACAATGGCACTGCATAACTTAATTTTTTTTTTTCCTAAAACTCCTTCATCAATCAAGTGATTCTTGACATGGCTGAAACCCAGGAATTAAATATCTGCAGTTACAATATTTGTTGAGTATTTGGCACAATGGAGTGTATTTGATACATCCTTTTTTCCCTGCCCTTATTGTTGCTGAAGATGTAATGCTGTCCGTGAGTTGCAAACACACCTGGTAAAGTTAGTCAAGTGGAAGCAGTTTGATACCCCACACCCATGTTGAAAAGCCTGGATAAGAGCAAAGTCTGCCAAAAAGGTGCTGAACATGGGTGACTCTGTAACTGTGCCAGCTCTGGGGTGTCCACTGCAGCAATGGACAAGGGCTTGGGGCAGATCAGCCCCTCTGCCACCTGCATGGAAGTGACATCCAGCATTTGACTCAGCATGCCAAGTTACTCCTCTAAACATCCTCGAGTTCAGAACAGCTTCGAAATTCACACAAAAAACAGAACTTTTAATTATGATGCTAACCCTTAAAGCCCTTCTGACATTTAGTCCATTGGAAACAAGTCTGGTTCCTGGGGAAAAACTCAGCAAATGATGCCAATTTGCATTGCTTCCCAGCAGGAATGTTTTGAAAAACAAAAATATGCATACAAAATAAGCCTGACCCCCATGCTTCTTGCAATCAGATGGAAGTTCCCCCACGGTTTTTGCAGGTTTAGGTAAGACTGCACTGCAAGAGCCAAGCCAAATGTGCTCCTGGATGGATGCTTTGTGGGGAGCTGAATGGAAGTTTGAGTTGCTCAATGCTGGCCAGCCTCTGCTCCCATAACCCAGCCTTCCAGAGGAACACTATTCCCACATGTACAAACAAAACGTGGCATCCAGGAGAAATTATTCCATCTTCCTCACATGGCTTCCACTGGAAGTCAGTGGAATTTCTCAGGTGAAAAATAAAATACCAATTGTGAGGGTTGAAGGATTAAGGTCAGTAATTCCTCTCATCTTGTACACGCACACGCACACGCACACACACACTTTAAAGAAAACATCCACCACACAATTTCTAGATTGCAAATTATATATATATATCTTTAAAAACTGGAGAGAACATAAACAGCCTCTCCACATATATATGTATTCACTGAGTCACATAGAATATGAAAAAACTATATTATGTAAATCATCATATTATCTATAATTCTCCAACTGACAATTGTTTTTATAGAGACACAGTGCATTCATTCTCTTTTTAAAAACATATTATGTGTCTTCATTGGCTTGGTAGCATATTAGAATGAAGGCGTATGGATAAAAAATGCAGAGGATTAAACAAACCCCTTGAGTCACATTACGTTTGGGTGAATTAAACAGGATCCTTCCCCAAACTAGCATCAATAAATCCTCCTCATGGAAAAGTGTCAGCGATTTAAGGGTTAACACAGATTTGAAAATAATTTCAAAAAAAACCATCTTATTAGAGGACTACACAGATAAGTATTTGGAACTCATCCCCCTTTAAAAATGACAGCACGTTTGGCAAGTGTGAGCAAATGTCTTGAACTCTACTGGGTTTGAGATCTGAGCGCAGTTATCCACAGACAGCCACGAGGCTGCAATCTGCGAATAAGCCTGGGCTGGAAGGACTTGGATACCCCTGACAGCTCTGCTCGCCACCGGGAAGGTTTCCAGCAGCTTTCAAGGTATTTATCGTGGACTCGTGGCTGGTGACAGAGTGAGACTGGTGGAAGGACTCCAGCACTGCTCCCTCTTTGCCATGGCAGGTTGGAGCAGCACCCAGCCTGGCCAGCCCTGCAGGGCTCCACACACCCCATCCCAACTGGGGAAAAAAACCTATTGCTGTTATCACCTTGCTGTTATCACCTTGCTGTTATCACCTTGCTTTCCCTACACCTTGTGCCCAAGCCTGTGCCGAACTCTCCGGTGAACCTGTGCAGGTGCCCTCCTGGGAAGCTCGTACTGTCACCAAAGGGGCTGGTACCCAGCCACAAGGGCTCCCTGCTTTCTCCATCACCCTGCAGGATGTCACAAGTGATCCCATTAAAAGACGTTGTTCTCAAGAATCCTGGCTGGGTCTGACTTTGAGAAAAAGACAAAAGTTTCCGGTGTTGCCATTGCTGTTTTGCAGTTGTTTCTTCTTTCATTCGTGCTCTCTCCTTGTTTTTATTAAAAAGGACCCTTGTATTATTAATATAGTTCACCCCTCCACAGTCACTATAAAACAGACTCCATATTTTCACACCACTCATGATCTTCAAGGTTATAGATAAACTTTGTCCTATGTGGTTGACTTTGGGGCACCGAGTCCCGCCCCAGATTGTCTAGGGTGAGAGTAGAGGCAAAAAACTCACTAGTGCTGAGACCACCTTCGTGGTTCTTGATGTATCTTTTATAGTTTTTCCTCAAGCACTGCCAGGTGGTTGTGTAGAGGATGAATGCAAAGGACTTGAGGGCGATAGCAATGCTGACATACAGGTATCTGTAGACCACGTTGTCATACAGGGCACAGGCTCCTTGCTCACCACAGAATGTGCTCCAGAACAGACACGTGGAGTCAATCCCAGCCCCGAAGATCAGCGGAGGTGGGATAAAACCTGCCAAAATAAGAGAGACAAATCATGCTTTTATGATCCCTGTGATAAAGAGAGAGGACGTGACTGCAGTGAGAGGAAAGAAGGTGCTTTATCAAGGTTAATAGTCCCAGCTGCAGCCTGTAATTCTAATTTTTGAAGTTCTAAATCAACCAGAATGAAGTTTGTGGATGAGCTTTTAGCTTGGACTTAACGCCTATGGAAGAGATTCCTGCTGATATCAACATGCAGCAAGGATTTTATTCAAGTTTGAGTGGCTTTTATTAAGCTTCTTGTTTGCCTAATGAGACTAAGTGGAGGGGTAAATGAAAGAGAAGGAGGACAGCCTTGCAGCTCACTCTCTAGAAACTGGCAATTCTGCACTTTAGGATCTCATAGCCTAAAATCAGCCTCGGCACTGAGATCCAGTTTTGGACTGTACCCTGACATAGCAAAAGGTTTTCTCTGGATCTAAGGAAAAGATACAATAGCCTCTAATAGATGCCAAAGATGCCATCTGAAAAGAAGGGAAAATTTCAGAGTGCCATTAAATGAAATATCACAGCAGGACTCTCCCACAGCCACTGCAGCTAACTACCGATGAGTGTTTCTCAATCATAGTTTGCAGCAGAGCTGCAATCTCAAAGCAAAGTAATCACTCCAATCTCATTTAACTAATAAAGGAAATGTTTTTCTTTTCCACTTTCCCCCATTCTACAGGGACACTGAAGCAACCCCCCATTTCCCATTAGCCTGGTGGTGATTAGGACATCCATGTTCCAGCTCTGCGCTCCCCAGCCAGCGCACGTGCACTGAGTGTGCAGCACTGGGAAGAAAACGTGAACATTCTACATAATATAACCATCTCTCTACCTTCTGCTGTATTTATGGGCAGAGGCTAGAAGCAGATAAACACTGAAAAAAAACCCCTGATTGATACAGTCACTGCTGTGGGTTAAGACAGTGAGCAAAGGAGAGCATTGCACTGAAATCCAGCAGCAGGCAGGCACAACACCCCCCTGACAGTATCAATGCATCCGTAGGTGCTGTGATGCCTGAGACTCTATAAATACCTGTGAAAGCAGACACAAGGACTGCAGTTTTTAGACAGGAAAGTGTTTAATCTTGGATCCAGTTTCATCATTAACCTGAATTTCCTGGCTTAAAAAAGATACCTTCCTTCAGCTTGTCACGAGCAAAGTAGTGACATTCATGACATGTATCCTAAGACTACAAATAAATTGGTTGTCTTCACTGTTCCCTGTGGTAACTGAGATCTCTTTATTTTATTTTGTGATGACTGGAGCTCTGCAGATTTTGTTTGATCTTCCTTATATGTTGATAAATGCAGGAATTAAGAAAGGCTAGATGGGCTTTTGGTACTCATTTTAACCAGTCATTAACAGCACAAATGTAGGAAATAAAACCAGATGATGAAAAAGCAAGACAATCTGTTAGAAATACTAGTTCCAATCATCATATCTAAAAACTTGTCTGTGTTCTGGAAAAAAATATCAGCACCAGCTCTTTGTTCATCATTTCAATGACTGGAAAATCCAGGCTGGGCTGGTTCTGCTTCTAAGTTAAAAGATGCTTTTTTAGTTGAAACCTGTGAACAACCACACACTCGACCTGGATTTTAAAAATTCAGCTGGGCTCCTGCCACAAACAAGCAAGAGGCTGTGCTGCTGACTGCAGTTTGTGTGCCCAGTGCTGCTGGATGGCCCCTCATGGGTAACATCCCAATGTGGCAGTGACTGAGGAGCCATGTTCTTTCTGGAATAACAGAAAACCACATTTGGATCATAATTTTGAGGTGTGAGTCCCTACTTGTTAACATGCTGAGAGATTCTGACACAAAGCTTTGGAGATGTGCAGGCTGAACTTCAGAGAGAGCTGCCATCTCCACCTGCTGGCTCCAGCTGCCCTGCCTGGTGCCCACGGTAATTTGGCCTGGAAAGTGCTCCTCTTAAGACTTGAGGAAGGATCTGTTTCCCTTGAACTCCAAAGCTACTCCCATTTTAGTGCAGGCATGTGGAAAAACCTTTAGCAACCAGTGAGTATTTCAGGTTGTTTTCAGCAGACGAGAGGACAAGAGACTCAGAGGGGCAAGTTGGTGCTCAGAACCCCTGAGACAAGAGAGCTGAGGGCTTGTATTGCACACCAGAAACTCCTCCTGAGAGTGAAACACTGCAGGGTTTTGTCATATTAGAATAAGAGGCAAACAACTTGAGCTTGGAGGAAAAAAATCTAAGAAGTGCCCTGGTAAGCAGAAGCTCTTCTAGGATGCATGGTGAACTCCACCCAGAAAGGATGCATCTAGGATATTAAAGGTCTGAAATTCTTTGTCATTCCAGAAAATTCCATTCCAAACCTTTGGCTCCAATGGCACTGCTTTACTGTCTTCTCTAGGAAACTGCAGCAATGCTTTTATATGAAGACACTGTTAGGCTGCCCTCTCACAGCAGAATTCCTATGGAATGAGATAATATATGCAGGAGGATACCAGGAGAATTCAGTCATGTTTCATATTATTACAGTGAATATTAAAGAGAGTCAATCATGTTCTACCTCTTACTGCAAAGTGTTGCAAAAATTTCTGCTATATATATATGTTTCACAGCAGAAATTGTAGGGCTGCATAAAAAAAGGTGCTTCTGTCTTACTGAAATCTATTAGCTACGATTGCACCTTCGGGTCTCATACCTCTTGCATTTAATTCTCTCCTTTGGTTCAAGAAGCAGCTATTATCACTGTCTTCTTAAGCCAAAGCTTAAAGGTGAACTGAAAAGCTTTTAAAATAAATCAGTAAAGCTATTCTCAAACCCCCGGTTGATGGAGGCACAATTTTGATACCCTTGCTCATATGGAAAAGTATCTTTCTCTTCATTTTCTGTGTGTTCCAGCTACACTGCTGATATGCTTCAGGATGTATTGTCTTATTTCTCAGGAATCCCTTAGTGACAGAGCAACATATAAAGATTTGAGTTTAAATTCTCACTATGGCTTCTTTACTAGAATGAAAAAAAAAGAAATCTCTTCAACTTAAGCATACATGTCTGAGCCTGGTTTTAGAGGAATTCAGGATGCAGCTATCTCAGGAGGCTTCTCTCTTTTGAAAGGAAAAAAGAAAAGCTAAAAATTCCTCCCCTTAAGTATTTTTCCTTTGGAAACAATACCCCATAGCTGTCCTCCTTGCACACTTGCCTGCTGACACTCCACATTCAGCCAGTCACAGCTGAAGTCAGGTCAAAGCCCATGAGCAGCACCAGCAGCAAAAGAAAATGCTGTGTTTGCAAGGCTTGAACCAGAGCTGACCCAGGTCACCCCAGAAACTTCCCTTGGAGTTATCTGAGCTCAGGGTAAGTTAACTTGATGGGGCTTTTTGTATGACTGCAGTTACTTCACCAAAACCAATGGACATCTAATTGGCTTTATTGTCAACTGGTCTGCACCATTTCCTGTTCAGCTTATGGGGAATAAGGTGTTAAAAAATTAAGTAAAAAAATGAGGTCACTTATTCAAAGAGATATCTGGTACTGCTGGATTTCCACTCCTGTACTTCCCAGTGTTTTGCTGTAGCCTAAGAGATGGCACTTTAGTCTCCAGCTCATTCCTTTGGGACAAGGGAGCCATGTAGGGAAGGTGCTCCCCATGCCTTGCTAAAAAAAGTAAAATTCCACTCCCACAACATGCAGAAACACTGGGCATGAGATGGTCCCACACAACGATGGATCAGAGGATTTTGCCCTGAATCACTGAGACTAATGAGCTGAAATAGAAGAGCTTTAAAATAGGAGCCACCTCTTCCAGAGGGGAAAAAAAACCACCCCAAAAAAAAGCTGCAGCCTGGGATGTTCCCTTTAATTCATACATGAGGAGAACATACTGGTCCAGAGGAGGAGCCATGGCATTTTAATGGAGTATTAACCCACAGGAGGAAACAAGAGCTCTGCTTGTCTCATTTTCCTGGTTTTCTCTACGAGACACCCAAAGGAAGGGGCAAACCCACCACGCAACACAGGTCTCGTACCTCAAAGGAGGGTGAAAATCCATATCCCTCTACTTCAGCAATATGCAGTACAGCAGTAATTCTGCAAGCTGCTGACACGTTAATAACAGCCACAGAAGAGAAACTGGTTGTGTGGGACCATGGGAGAAAAAGTAATTTCTCATGCAACACTGCGTTTTCTTCCATTAGCACAACACAAATGGCAGGAAAAGTGCCTTCAGGAGCCTTGATGTGACATTCCTCATGGAGAGGGCTTGGACCCCAGTGTGTCAGACCCCACTCACAACGACGACAGCACTACAGGGAGTAGAAATCAACCTGTGCATGTTAAAAATGGAGTGTTCCACGAGGGAACAAAGGCTGGCAGAGAAGGACACACAACTTTGGTACTTACCCAGCAACCGGAGCAGCAGGAAAAGCACCCCCAGAGCGTAAGACTTGAGTTCAGGGCTCACAGTCCTGCAGGGAGGAGGGAGAGAGAGAGAGAGGGAGAGAGAGAAATCGATTCCTGTTGTTCTGCTTTGATTAACACACCCCATGGCCATTGTGTGCTGTCAGCCAGGATGCCACCAGCACCTCTTCAAATAGTCATTAATGGGGCTTTTCTTCTGCCTTCTCCTGAACTGCCTACAGCCCCAAAAGTAATTGCATTGGTGATAGGTTCAGGAATTAGCCAAGTCATTAATAACAACAGCTAATGTTGTCATTGGATGGGGAAAAATGGAATTCCCATCTCATTAAATCATTGTTTACAAGCTCCCTATCATGTTTTCAAGGCACCATATGTTGAGAACTGGAAGGAGAGAATACTTTTGGTTCTGAAATTCCCCAGATGACTGGAAGCAAGAGAGGGAGGGAGGATGGTGGACCAAAAGGTTCAGTCAGCCTGCTGATTCAGTGAGAAAGTGATCAACACTAGTTTTCATGCATGACTTTAGCATGACACTCTTTTTTATCTTGGGAAGACACTGACTTCTGCCATGAACACAACCACTATTGCATTGAGAGTTATCCTTCAAAGGTGCTTTAAAAAAACACTTGTGGTTCTTTACATTAATACATTGGAGGGGCATCAGCTGAAACTGATAAAACTGAACCAGTGAGAGCTTTTAAGTTAGGAGAAGACCCTTCTGATCCCCTACCCTCCTCTCACACATTCATGGGCCATGTGATACCACACCATGACTTCTGCATGAAGCCTGTGACCTTGGGATGGATTTCAGCAGTTTTCAGGCAGACCCCATGCTTTATATAAAGCCCTTATGCCAGGAATTATTATGACCTTGGAAAAATGTTCCAATGGTTAATGGCTTGGCTCAAATAGGATTCTACAGTTGGGTGGGAAATGAAGGAAACAGAGCATTAAAAGTTTATTTTAATGAAAAAGTAGATTATCACATGGAGTACTCACAGTGGGCGTTTAATTGGTGGTGGTGTCCTTCCATCCACTTTTCTGTATTTAAGACTAAAGTCAACCCCCATACCTTAGGCTGGAGTAAAAATTGCCACTTGGAGACATCTTTTCTCACTGACTACAGCAGCGTCCAAATGACTTGCTTAGACAAGACATTTAATTTGTAGACACTGGGTCCATTTTTAAATAACCATGGGAACTACCAGTGTCACTTGTCACTGCTCTGGACACCAAGGACACATTCATATGCCACAATTTTCTTTAAGCAATGGAAGATGGCAGTTGCAAGAGAGCACGAGGTGGTATCTGGCTCACAGCTCTCCACTGTACATTTGGTAGTTATCAGTGATTCTGAGTGAAGCTACAAATCTGGATGTGTGAATTGTTTATTTCCTACAGCTCTGAACTGAGTATTTTTTATCTTCCCTGTGCTTTTATTATTCCCTGCTATTCTTCTTCCTGGCTGGTGCTGGGCTTATCTCATTTGAAGGCAACACTAAGATGTCTCCATGCAGGATCCTAAAGGTGCTGGCAGCTTCCTTGAACAAAGAACTCTTCAAACTTCAAATTGCTTTTGTCACAATATTTATCATGAGGAATTTGATTTCCCTTTAGCTACCGGAGATGCAAAGAGAGAAATGAACTAGTAGGTGGAATATCTCATTTTGTATCCTGCAGGGAGACATGCCCTCACAGAGTTGTTCTGTCCAAAATCCACTCAAGAGTGTGTTTCTAATACAGACCTTATTGATTGAATTTTATTGGAATTTTCCAGGCAGCAGAATGGATCTGCTATTTATGCCTCTGGTTATTATTCTCAGTAAGTGACAGCTTGGACAGCTAAGTAATTCTGGATAAATGTGGGCTTAGATATATATATGTATATCATAAGGTGAAGGGTTCCATATGTCTGGAAAGAACACAAGGTCAGTTACTTGAATAAGCTACTTTTGCCCACCTATTCACATTGGTTTAACTCAGACATGTCCTTCAGACTTCCAAGTTCCTTATGTTTTTGGACTTGGTCCAGGGTGAGAGAAGTTAAACTCCAGTCAGGGAGGTATTCACCAAAGATAGTCTTTGCCACAGTTTTTCATTTTTCTGTGGTTTTTATGGTCTCCAGACTATCTCAAAAGGTGAGCCTAAGCCTCTCTCTAAGTCATTAGGTGCAGAGAACATGGGGTGGCAATTCTGCCCCTCTCCTGATGCAGCTGTAACTTCCTTACTACCTGGATTGGAAACTGCACATCTCTATTTCCATGTTAATCCCAGAAGAACAAATCCTGCCACCATTCTCTGCAACATCCCTGCAGGAATCTTGTCTGTTTGGTGGCCCAGTTCCACCTCACCCCCTCACCTCACCAAAGGAGAGCTCGAGCAGCTCCTGTTTTCTCTCTATCAGCTCCATACTGCAGGCCCTGAACTGGGGCCATGCCACAGCTAAACCAGGGGCTACCAAGTGAAAAAAAAAGTGACTTAGGGAGAAAATGGCTTGAATGGAGGTTCAGCTTGAAACCGTGGGTCTGGGGACCCATGTGAGTGAGTTCAGTGTAAAAGGCAGAGGCCAGGAGTGGTGTGGGACCCTCAGCTCTCCACTGTGCCCTAGGGTCCCTCCAGCCCTGATCCCATGCCAGGAGTGGTCCCACATGATGAGGATGGTGACTGACAGCCCATCCTGATGAGGATGGTGACTGGAGTCCCTCCTGATGAGGATGGTGACTGATGGCTCTGCTTGGTGGGGATGGTGACTGAAGCCCCATCTGATGAGGACGGTGACTGAAGCCCCACCTGATGAGGACAGTGAATGAAGCCCCACCTGATGAGGACAGTGAATGAAGCCCCACATGATGAGGACAGTGAATGAAGCCCCACCTGATGAGGACAGTGACTGAAGCCCCACACGATGAGGATGGTGACTGACGCCACACCTGATGAGGATGGCGACTGAACGC
>VYXF01012755.1:955944-972208 GCA_013397295.1 Polioptila caerulea | reverse complement strand
TGATGAGGATGGTGACTGAAGCCCTACCTGATGAGGATGATGACTGACGGCGTCTGCGCCATGGCCCCGATCATGCTGCAGACACACATCACACACAGGAATGTCAGGAAGGCCTCTTCGCACCCAGGGCTGGGGCATTTGCCAGGAACGACGGTGGCATTTTCAGCAGGGACCGAGGTGAGGCACGAACAGCCACTGAGGTTCTGCAGAGGAGCACAAGGAGTCAGGGGAAGGGAGAGCTGTGATCCCCGCCGCTGCCCTCTGTAACAGGGCTTGTCAGCAGCAATGCCTAATCCTCTAATGGTCAATTAAATAACTCCTAAGTGCTTGTTGGAGGGGCTTTGGAAAGAATTTCAGGAGCGTCAGAGCTGACTCATGTTGCCAGCAAGGGAAAGCTGTCCCTTGGCTTGTTTCTTTTCTTCTGCTCCTTTCAAGTCTCTCCCATAAATGTCACCGCGACAAAATTATTACCGAGTTCTACCTCTTTGGAGGAGAATAAAGAAACAATCTGTGTCTCTGTGACAAGGAAGATCCCCCCATTATGGTTCTAATTACTTTCTTATTTACCTCTGTCCTCTTGGCTGTTGCAATTAAACTGAAGTACATTAAAGGCAGGTAAATCTGCAGCCCTGTTCTTGGCTGCAGGTTTGGGGCCTGCTTCCAGCACCTCCAACCCTGGGAAGGAGCCACCCATGATGGGTGCTGCAGCTCACCCAGAGCTGAACAACCACAGCCTGGCAGCACGGATGCTGCTGGACTTCAGTGCACTCCAGGGCTAATAAATGACATCTGGTTCAGAGGGATTTGTGTCGAGCTAAAATCGCAAGTCAAGCGAGATAAAACTTTATCAATATGTGATCAGAAGGAGGGTGGAATGACTGCATTTTGCTTTGATCTTTCCAGCAAGTGCAGGATGTGAAAAGAAGCTTTGTTTGCCAGCCACAGATTTAAGAATTTCCTTTTTTTCCCTTATTTTCCAACTCGCCCTCCTGAATTTCCGAGTGGGGGATGTCAGTACAATTAAGGCCCACAATACTACCAAGAAATCCCTTAACGAATACAGAAGGAAACTGTCATTAATGATTCATGGCTTGTCTTCACAAGCCCGCTGGGTTTTGCAGGTCACATGTTTGTATGTGGAGTAACGTCATGAACTATAACATACTGAAAAGCAGCTGAATCTCCTCCCCTTCCCCTCTACCATGTGCAAGCAGAAATTCCTTTGCTTTTCTGCAAAACAGGTCCCCTTAGGACCATACAAAAGCACTTTCTGGTTCACTGCCTCCAAAGATAACAATCAGCAGGGATACTACTCCAGCCTTTCTGACATCAATCTCTTTCTTCTGCATAGGAGTCAAATCATTTTTTTCCAACTAAGTGCACAGAGGGCAAGAGAGATTGTGGTGCAGAATGCCAGGAGAGCTGGAGCAGACCTGCAGGTGCCTTTCCACTGGCAAGCAATAATTAACATAACAAAGTCCTGTGCTGTGAGTTAGAGGCTGACACCTGAAGGCTCCCAAATGGTGACAATTAGCACCACTGCGGTGGTATTTGCACAGACAACAGGAATTTGTAGCTCCTAGCTCTTACTGCAGTGCATTGCTAGCCACCAGCCTGCACCAGGCTCTGTGGGTCAAAACCCATGTAAGTCTGGAGAAGTATATACCTGCACTGAATAACCCTTGGGCAAACTTCCCATCACAGCAAACATGCAGAATCGTGTGTTTATTTCCCATGGGCTCTCATCAAGAGGAAGAAAATACCTGTTTCAGGCAGTGGTGGGGCAGATTGTCCCCTCAACTGAATGATTTTTTTACAAAGCACAAGGCAGACCCTACCTTCACTGCCTGAAAATTTGTCCCTCAATCCACTTTCTCCCCCACTTTGATTCGAGGTGCTGGCCTGAAGCAGTGTGAGCGGGTTGTACCAACTACATCAGCTGCACCTCATCCTTACCTGGGAGATCTTTGATCTTTTATTACTGACACAGTATGCAACTCACAGACATCAAACAAGGAAACATCAAAGATGGAGTTATAACTTTGTCCTGTGGAGAGGCAATTTTTTGCTACTTGAGCCAAACTTCTATAGATCCCCTTGTCTGCAACCCCACTGCATTCAGCCACTTGTTATCAGAACCTTCTGCTGCACGCCCAGATTTGTGTGTGCCTGTCAGGCTACACAGATGCAGAGTTTACACCTTTAACAATATCCTGGCTTTGGTGTGATTATCCAAGAAAATGACCCACGTTTTTAATTACTCATTTTTTAAGCCCTGGCTCTGACAGGGAAGGACAGTATTTCAATGCAAAGCTGTGAGGTGCCACCACAGTAACTCCAGGCTGGAACTCGTGTGTCTCCAGCCAAAATGCTGAGAGAGTCAATGGCATCAAACAAACAAGATGCACAGTCCAACACGTGGTATGCAAGGGTCACTCCCAGGAATGGCTTGAAAGAAAAGTTCTTGGGGGTGCCAGAGCTCTGCCTACCACCACGGACATTCCTATGGCTTTTTGGACAAGTGCACCTCTGGAATCAGCTCAGTAAGAGAGAAGGAATGAAAAAGAAAAAAATGACTGAGCTACACATTGCTTTTAGAAATTGTTCACAGAGGAAAAGTGAAGAGAAGCAGTCAGAAACGTAAAATGTAGTAAAGTTAAATAAAGCATTCAGAGAATTTTATGTCCCAGTAAAAAGCAACCCCTGGCTCATCACAAGCACATAACATTCACAAGACCCCTCAGACAGGTCATTACCTGGATTATGGGTTTAAAACTTGGTTTGGCAATTTGGCTTTGCCTCAAGGCCATTGCATGGCCAAACAGGTCCATAATTCTTGATAATGCCCTTTCCAGCGGATGCTATTGCTTCACCAATTTGTGTTCAAAATGTTACTGCAAAAAACCCCCACAAAACACAGAAATGAGAAGAACCCCAAGGATGACAACGAAAAGGCAAAATAAGAAGGAATGAGTAAGACAGAGCATGAGAGAGAGTGAGTTTTTTGCTGAGAGGTTTGTTCTTGCAGAGCACAAGGTTAGGCAGCTGCAGACTGAAGGGGCAGAGCAGAATTTTCATTACCATGCTCCTTCCAGAGGGGCCAGAGCTTTGCCCTGCACTGCATGGTGAGGAGATCTCTCCCACACTCCAGCCACAGACCAAAACCAGCTGTGCACTTGCTGAAGACTTGGTGAAATGGTGAGACACAATTTTGTGTGCCTGAAACAAGCTGGTTTCTGGTTAAAATCATCCTGCTGCCATCTCAGGTGTTGACTTATTGGGAAGAGGGGAAAGAAGAAGGCAGGAGGGAACACCTTCACGTGTCACACATGGATGTAGATCCTTGTAGGGCTGCTGAAAGCTCAAAACTGGGGTGTTTGAAAGGGATGCCTGCATCTCTGAGGCTGGAGAGAGAATGGAGGAGACAAGATGTTTAAGCAGGACAAGCTCACAGGTGATCTGGGTGGGGAGGCTGCACTGCCAGCAGTGTCTGCTCAGCAGCACTCACATGTGCTTTGTCTCCAGGGCAGGAAGGGAGGTTAGCTATCTCCTCAAAGAGAAAGGATGAAGCCATGGAGGGATAATTGCATGTGGTGAGCACTGCTGTCCCTGTAGGCACAAACAGTCCCTGTGGACAGGCTGACCTCCCACAGACTCCACACAGCAGTGATCACCAAGGCCTGGCACAGCCCCAGGCAGCAAGCAAGGATGCAGGAATCCCGCCAGGCCCCACCCAGAGGAGCAGGAGGCACTAATTTTCAGAGTAACTCAGAAAACATTAACATTACAGCAGTAAAAAAATGAAAAAGCTGGCTTTTAAGGTATTTTTAAAATTCCCCACATCTTCTTTATACAGAGATAGTTTGGTCTTTAAGGGTTTTCTAAGGGAAAAAACTCTTAGGGAGAACTGAAAAATGCAGAATGTCTTTGGTTGGAATGTCTGCTCTCCTGACAACTGCTCTTGTTGCTGCCTCAGAGCAAAGCAAGGAAAGAGGGAGAAGCAAGAAGAGTTAAAGGAAAGCTTAAACAAGGGTGAATAAAACCAGGTCTGCTCACAACTGGCTAGGAACCAGATTCAGGGAAAGAGCAAGAGGAAAAAGACTAAAAGGGTTGGGCAGGGCAAACATGGGCAGGTGGAGAAGAGGGGAGATGAGAAGCAGCAGGATAAAAGAGAAGCTGGTTCCTCAGCCGGTCCCTTCTGGGCTAGGAATCTCTTGAAGAGGATGTGTTCTGCCACTGGACATCTGTCCTTGCTTCTGTGCTGAGGAGGAAGAGCAGGGCAGGAGGTTGTGAGATCCCCTCCTGCTCTGTGGCAGCTGCTACTGGAGAGAGTGGGCATTCATGGAACAGAGTGAAAAACAACAGGGGCTCAGGCCCACAGGAGGTGTGAGGTCAGCTTTTGGGGGTGCAGCCACTGCTGGCTGTAGGTGAGCTACTCTACCAGACACGCAGGAACCTCACTCACTTGAGCTCCCAGAACCATTCCTACAGGTGAGGGGTCCCCAGGAAAGCCCACTCACCGTGCTGCTGCAGCCAGCAAAGCAGGCAGATAAGTATGTGACCCCGTCTGCCCCACACACTGGAGTGAAGGAATCAGTTTGGCATTCACAGTTGTTATTGCAGGGGGAATATGGGTCCAGAGATGAGGTTGGAGTTGAGCTGTAAGACAGAGAGAGAAAGAAATTAATGGCCAGTGTTATATCAGCCAGCTTTTCCAACTGTTGCCTCACAAAGATGCCTTTTGAGGGGGAGAGTTAAGGCAAACACATTACAAAAAAGCAGTGGGCAGGGTAGCTGGGTTCCAGCTCTAAGAAATCCAGGCGCCAGCCTCTCCTTGGAGACTGAAATGCCATGGCCACTATCTCCCTGTAAAAGAGAATCCAATGCAAGGCTTGGGCTCCCCTGTTACCTCAACAAGAAGCCTCAAGGAAACTCAAAGAGGTGCTGTGGAGATTGCTCTGTGTTTTTCTGCAACACTGTAAGGAGCTGACAGGCTGAAGTTGTCATCTAAAGAGTGGCCACTGCATACAGGAGCACTCAGGAAGAAAATACCAAATAACTCTCTCCAAGTCCTGTCAGTGCAGGACATAACAGGGTTACGTGGGCCGTGTTTCTCACATTAAAATGGGCCTGCAGCCACAAACACTCTCTCCTCACCATATCTGTATTTCCAGGCATCTAAAACCTGGTTCTCCTAATTCCCCTCAGGCACTTAAATCAATGCACAAAGCAGTGCATGTCCCTTACTGCCACGACAAACCAGACCCAATGCTACAGAGGTGCTTGTGGCTACAGACTCAGGTCTGGCACCTTTTGATTCATTTTGACTGAATTTCAGATTTTAGTGAAACTCTTTTGTCATCTGGAGGTTCTCAACTCTCTCAGTAGTGGCATAGAAACATCCCAGACTAAGAGCCCACACAACATTGCCTTATCTAAGCTTGCTCTATGGTTGTCTGAAGGCCAGCACTGCCTGTCAAAGACACTAACTTGGATTTAATGTTGGTGAAGCTCCCTGAAACTCTCTGTGGACTCACTTGTTTCCATAGGGAACAGTAACCCCTGCCACAGGTCCTGTGTCACATCCCAGGAACAGGAATGACACGTAGCAAGCTGTGGACACCAGGTTCACCAGCATGGCCATCCTGATGGCTCCCAGAGCAGACAGGCTGAGCTTCTTCACCAAGAGGCCACCCAGGAATATGCCCAGACATGCACATGGGATTGCTGTCATCCCTGCAAGAGGAAAAATCAGTTAGCAAGAGGCACGAGCAAGGCCCAGTGAACTGCACTGTGGCAGGGCTGAACTCTCCAGCAGCCAGATCTGTGCACTGGCATGAGGAAACCTTGCAATGACCAACTGCTGGAGTAGCACCAAGCTGGAGTTGCCCAAAAAAAAGGAAGAGATGCCAACAGGCATGCTGCCTTGCATGGAGGAACCGGGATTTTCTGCCAGTTCTCATCCATGCTGGAGGGAATGCTGGGCCAGACTTGCTGAGCTTGGCCCAGCCTGACCTAAGCAGCAGCAAATAAAGTCAAGACTTTTCCAAGGTGTCTGCAGGCTTTGGATGAGCCCTGCTGGTGAGACTCACAGAAGTCTGATTGTCAGAGACTAGGCAAGAACAGCACTTCAAAATATGAAATCTTCCTAAAACAATTTTCTTCAACTGTGAAATGCAAAATCACTGCCAGAAGTGAATCCCTTTCCAGCACAGAAATTACCACACTATACTTGTTTGGGGTCACTTTTATCCCTTTGCTGCCAGCTACACTCCAAATCTCACCTGCCTGAACTGTGCTTAGAAGAGAATCCCAATCCTGGCATTTCTAGAGTCCCTTAAATGCCACGTGAGAAATCTGATTACAACTTTGTTTAAACAAGTTGATGTGAGAAAAAGGGACGTATCCAAGTCTCTTTTCCCACTGTCAGGTAGAAGCAGGATGTGCTCTGGCTCCTGGGTGATCCCCTCTTTGCTGGCCACCCAGCTGGGAACACAGGCTGACTGCCCAGCCAGCTCCCACCAAACAGCTTTTCCCCTTCTCCCACTGGGTCAATAGTGAAGTTACTTTCCTTTGCCAAGCCTTTAATTTTCAGGAAAGATGGAATAGCCTAACAACTTTGAGACCTCTGGCCTTCTGTCAAATCGTATTAAAATTCACTAGCAAATTCCTGGGTTGCTGAGGGAGGCAAGGCTGACTGCAGGGGATTGTTTCTTTTGGAAAACCAGGCCAAAACTAGAAGATATCAATGAGTTTAGTAGGGAAATAAACAACTGTCAGGAGAGCAGCTTGCAAACTCCTTGTTATGATATGAAGATCCACCCATTTCCTGATGTCCCAGTTTTTGATAGATCACTGCCAGCTGCCCATCTGGCGAGCTGTGGTCGCAGATCATCCAAGATCAACTTGCAGATATCTTAATTGGGTGCTGCTGAGAGAAGGGCTGTCATAAACAAATGGCTGGGCCTGCCTGGGATGAGCAGCAGCAGAAAATAAATGAATATTCTGCCATCAGTGTCCTGACAGGGAACAAATGAACGCTGAGAAATGTGGAACGTGAAATCACAGCAGCATGGAATGGTCAGAGAGAAGGGACATTTGAAAGACGACCAAGCTGCACTAACTCAGGTACTTGAACTGCTCAATGCAATCTTGTCATTTCCAGGCCCATTTTCCAAGGGGAAAGCAGTGACTAAGGGGAAACTGGGCTTCCTAACCCAGGCTGAGATGGGCTGCAGAACTGTGGGGCACCAGAACCATGAGAGAAGCAGTTCAAAGGTCACACTATCACTTGGAGGGCTACTGCAGTCTCAGGCAATCAGACAGCCCATTTCTGCTGCATCCAAGGCTCTCACAGACTCTCCTATCCTGGCTGTCCCATCCTGCTTCCCACACAACAGGCTGGGCCACAGGGAACATGACAGCAGCAGGATGCAGTGGAGAGCACAGTCAAGGAGAAAGGATGCTGGAGGCCTGCTCTGGGCCCTGCAGCCATGGCACAGCTGAAGCCTAACCCTCTCACTCACAGACACATTTCCACACGTCAGACAAGTCACTTTTTGGGCAGCCTAAGCAGCGAGACTGGCAGCAGTTACCAGCCATGCTGAACGCTTTTAAATACCTCTGGATGCCATAGGTTTGGTGTCCCTGTAGTTACCCACCCAGGAGCTGGTTGGCAGATGAGGTGGTGAGGTTGAACTGCTGCTCCAGGTACTTCCCCAGGAAGGCGGCGAAGCCGGCCACCACCGCGATCTCCATGCAGGCTGCCAGGATGATGCAGGTGAACACGGGGTTGGAGAGCAGGTGCTTTGTCACTTTAGGGATCACTGGAAAAGAGGAAAAAGGGAGAGGTGTTTTTGTGTAGACTTTACTCGAGGTGCCTTTTTCCTCTTCTGAAGGGTAAACTCCCCATCAGGAGTAATTTCCGGCACAGACAAGCTGCTTGAAATGTGGGAACACCAGAACAAAGTGAAACACCCAAACAGTGCCATCTAAAGATTCAAGAACCAAAAGGGTGCAAAAAGAAATCACCTGTGATTGATGATTTTGAAAATTGGAAGAATGAGAAAAATTTCCAATATTGCTTTTTGTTTACCCCATAGGGAAGTCAAGCAAAGCCTGGTGTGCTCTTTCTTCCCCTTCTCCTTTCCTTATCTGCTCCCCATGAACAAAGCTGAGCCAGCTGACAGGTGCCATCAGTGCTGTATTCAGCATTAATTCTTGCAAGCTTTCAGACACAAATGAACCCAGCTCACATCCAACTTTTCCTTCTCCTACCATCCAGATTTGTTCATTTTCCTGTTCCAAAATGGCTCACCCACTGATGGTCACCCTGCAGCACATGTGGGAGTTTTCAGCAAGCTGAAACTCTCTGGCTTAGCCTGGCCCATGGATACCCATGGCACAAGGGTCCTCCTGCCTGGGACAGGCTTGTCAGTCTGTGTGTTCCCACTAAAACTTCTCTAGCCAACTAACACCTTCCATGTAGACCCTCCCTTTTCCCTTAGGAAAGTGAAAGAGGACTTGCTGAGCTGTTCACTGTGTAGGACACACATGTGGCTCTGGTTTCATGATCCCTTGGCTCTCCCCTTCCAAATCATCAGTGTCCAGAGTTCCCTCTTCTCCAAGCCCATCTCAATTACCCAAAAGCAAACAAGAGTAACCCTACAAAGGGAAATCTGACTAATGAATCAGATCACACGCTTTCTACTCCAGCGAACGTTTTAATTATTGTCGAGATAACACAGCTTGAAGAGGAGAGCATCCCAGTACAGAAGAGAGCCTTGCTTTGTCTCTATACCTGATGACTAATTTCTCCCTGAACTAAATGTGAAAATCATTAAGTTTGAAAATTACCTTGATGTAGTGTAGTGAAGCCTCAATGGACCTCTATTTGCATTTTGAAAATCCATCCCCCACATTCCCTGTGGTGTAGCAGGGGCTGGCAGATGATGCTTCCCTGGTGCTGGCTTATGTTTTCCCTCAGGGATTTTTTGCACTGGCCTCAGCAAAGGATGCACAGCTCTTTGTCAAGGCTCTGCTTGGGTGCCTGTGGTTCCTTCTTGGGGACAGTGGAAAAAAGGGTTATAATTAGGTTTGATCGAACCTTTTTGGAAGAGATCACTCCACAGTTTCTGGTCTCTTTATATCAGAAACATTTTTCCAAGTATAAAATTCCTGGTCTCTGAAGATTTACTGAACTTAATTAAGGTGGAAGAGGCATAGCAATTTTTAGCAGAATAGGGGAAAAAAGAAAAGAAAAAAAGAGAAAAAAAAATACTGTGTGGGAGGAATGGGGATGGGGGAATTCAGACTCGGATAAATTTCAGAAGCCACCTGCTGCTTCCTTCAATTCTTTGGTGGCCACCTACAGAATTTCCCCTTCTTGCCAGGAAAAATATAGAAAATGCAAAGGTGGACTTGGCAGTACTGAGCTTGAAAAGCCATATTTAAGGTATTAATGACTGTTGTGCCTTGGGAGTTCAGTTTGTTCAAGATTAATGGATTCCTTGAGATGTAGGTTTGTGCCAATTTAAATCCAAAGACACTAAGGTCTATCTCTAACTTTATCCACCAAACAATAGTGATGACAGCCTGCCTTTTGCAGGAGGGAGTTAAAGATCACGGACATTTATTTCCGAAGTTGGCACCCAACCATCATGCACTACCAAGGTCAAAATCCATCTTCTGTGCTTGGGGTGGACGACAGAAAATTTGCAGTTATTTCAGCATCTCACACAGGAGAGGAACCCCTCGAAAGTGCCTTGTCTGGCAGTGCAGGGCTCCAAGTCACAGCACTTCATCACCTAAAGGGGCTACAGGAGAGCTGGAGAGGGACTTCTGACAAGGGTGTGTAGTGACAGGACAATAAGTGATGGCTTTAAACTGAAAGAAGGAGGGATTACGTTAGATATAAGGAAGATATGCTTTACTGTGAGGGTGTGAGACACTAGAACAAGTTGCCCAGAGAAGCTGTGGATGCCCCTGGATGTGTTCAAGGCCAGGCTGGACTGGGCTTTGAGCAACCTGGTCTAGTGGAAGGTGTCCCTGTCCATGGTGAGGTGTCTGGAACAAGATGATCTTTAAGGTTCCTTCCGACCCCAATCTTTCTGTGATTCTACGATCCTTGCTTCTCCTCCCTGTGAGTTTTCTGGGACAGATCCTGCCCTCTGCTGAATGTCTGACCACTGCCTACTGCAACTGGACTCTGTACCATCAGGCAGGTGTGACACAAAACCCAGTGCAGAGTGCACAGACAACTCAAGCAGTGCCTGGCAGCCTCCACCATCTCCTCAGCCACGGCCAGCTCGTTCTCTTTCATCTTCTAAGGGAAATGACAAGAGGTTCCCTCTAGAATTGAATACCCTTTAATCTTGCTACTGCCATTTGTTAAGATCAATCATTTGACACCTGATGCTGCCTTATCTGTCTCAGCTGGGGTGAAATACCTCTGGGAAAAAGGTAAAAAGTCAGCAGTGAAGTTTAAAAATTTCTCAGTGGACTAGAGTGATGCGCTTTCAGCTGCCTGGCATATGGTGCTGGGTATGGAGTAGGAATAGAAATGCCTGATGGGGGACACTGAAGCCCTGGAGAACACAGCAGCTACAGATGGTGCTTCTCCACTGGAGCCAACTCCAGGAGTCATGGCAAACGTTATCCTGCACCTTATGGGCCCTGAAGGTTACCTGAACACTTTGGAGCAGCCCTTTGCAGCTATAAAGTTCGACTGAAGTCCATTTGCAAAGTGGGCAAAGTCTTCTGGAGTCCAAAGAGTCTCAAAAATCTACTTGGAGAACCCACAAGCTGCAGCAGACAGGGCACAGACAGACTCAGCCTCCCAATCCCAGAAGGACGAGCTCATTTACCATCCTCATCCTGACGCACCTGATGCGCTCCAGAAACGGCGGCAGAAAAGCAATTCCCACTGCCCTGGCAAGATGCACTGAGGAGAACACAACACCTCTTTTCACTGCTGAAGTACTTTAATCCCAAATCTTCAGACCATCCATGTGCAGTGTTGGTCACAGGATCATCCACAGCTGGGAGGGATCTGGGTGGATGTCCCTATGGTCTCCAACACCCCCCACCGACCCCCTGACTTTCCATCTTTTCACTCTCAAGCCACACCCACGCCAAGGTATCAAAACATCCTCCCTGTCTGCCTCCGTGGGGCCTCTGTGGGTGACAGGCCAGGGGCTTGACAAATGCACACACTTACGTACACCAAGTAGCTTTGATTTGTCACTGCACATCGGGGAGTACCGGGGATAATTGGCAACCTCATTACACGAGGTTTAACTACTCTCCAGAAACGACAAACTATAATCATCACGTTGGTGCTTGAAATGAATTGTTTGGAACATTACAATCACCAAGGCCCCTGTTTCTGGTTGGAGCACCCTACAGAGACATGTTTTCAATTTGCAGTAAAGATGAAGAACACAGAAAGCTAAGTAATAAATTAGAGGGAGGTTTACAGCCCAGTCCACCTAGGACAGTGTGGTGAGGGAAAGGCAAAATGTAGTACTGAGCCAAAATATGACTTTCTACTACCCATGTCAGCAGCAAGCCTCAGGTCTGAAGAGAAAACAAAAGGCAAAATCTCCACCTGGCTTGAGGAAAAAGGGATGGAGAAAACAGCACAGGCAGCAAGAATAAAACACATTCTGCAAAGAGGTAGCTTCTGTAAAAGAGAATATGGAGTAAGGCAAGAGGTGCTGAAGATATCTCAGGTGAGTTTAGTACGCTGAAGTTTCAGGAGGCCTTGGCAAAATTACCACAAAGAATATGAGGGAAAAGGATGACATATAAATCAAAAAAGCCTTCCTAACAAGATGCAAGCTTGAAGCAGCAGTAACATACCCAAGCACAGGAAGCAGGTCCTTCTAGTCCATCATCCTCCCTGCAGGAACCACCTTTACTTGACTAGAGAGGAGGACATAAACCCCCCTCACCTGTGACAAAGAAGACATGGAAAAGCATTTTTTGGGGACAGGCTCTGCCTGCCTTCAGCTGCTGCTCAGCTTTGGCCCTGAGGTGTGCAGGCTGAAGGCCTTTCTGAATTTTTCAATGGTGCTGACAACAAGATGCTGGCTTGGAAAGAGCCAAGAAAAACCTGACAACAATATCTGCATCCTCATGAAACACAAGCCAAAGGAAACTCAAAGACTGATGGGACCTAATGCCTTTTATGATCACCACCTTGTCAACCAAGACTTGGATTTCTCAGCAAGCCTTTAAGGTGTTTGCAGGGAGACAAGATTCAAATTCAAAAAGGCATTAAAGTCTAAACCACTGAAGTCTGAAGCCACCACTATGGCTGTGAATGTATAGATGGAGCTCTCTCCAAAAGGTTGTTGCTATCAGTTGTGAGAAGTCAGAAGTTAAAAACTACTCTTGTTAGCCTTTAATCCTGCCCAATCCTATGAACTCCCACTGAGGATTACAGGCTCCCCATGGTCCAGGCCCTCCCTGCACTGCTGGGAGCTTTTGGCCTATGCATCTGCCCCCAGAGAGCACTTTTTGGGAGAGAAATCCCAAATTCAGAGTGGCTCCCTTCCTAGGTATTTAGCAGATTGATATACAGAGCAGGACAGAACTAAACAGAAGACAAGGCAGCTGTCAGCTGTACATCCCAGCTCTCCTACACTCTTGAAAATGAAGCTGGAAAGAAATCAAAATGTTTCCAAATCTAGGGAATTTGCAGTTCTGAAATTCATTTAATTCCACAGTGAGTCTTCTTTTAATTCCTTGTGAATGAGCTTCTCTTTCCAAACCTGGAGGATTCTATATCAATTTCAATCCTTTTAGGGTTTTAATCTCTCTTGCTAGACAGAGCAGAAGAATGTAACAAATTTCTGGCTTAAATCATTACAAAACAGAATGCATTTATAGCAGAATGTTTCAGAGGTGTTAGAGATCATGCCGAGGAAGCATTCTGAAATCAAATTTCATCAGAACTGGCCGCTCAATTCAATAGATGTGACATTTCTGTGTGGAAAAGAAAGGAAGGGTTTTAACGAACTATTTCCAAGCACGTCCCAGAGCAGGTGGTGTGTCAGAGGCAGGGAGAGAGAGGGCACATGCTGGACAGACTTGAGCAGAGGACACAGGTGCCCTGACACAGCTGAGCATCTCCTCTGGCCCCGAGGAGCAGAGAGGTCCCCAAGGCAGAGCAGAGGTAAGAAAGCAAAGCTGTGCCCCTCAGAAGAGGAGGGTCTGCCCAGCCCATGTCTGAAGAGCTCTCACAGACCACACGGAGAGCACAGGGCTGGAACAACCCTGCCAGGAGAGAGCAAAGAGCAATGGCAGCATTTATTCAGACTTCCACTGCTGTTAATCCTTCACTTCTCTGTGCTCCCAAATGGATTTGCTTTGCTGAACTGAAATACTAATCAGGCCAAGTGGTGCAGCTTTCATGAGCCAGTTTAGCCATGGGAAACAGCTCCCAGGACTGTCCCAAAGCTTTCCTGCCTGAGCTGCCATGGCCCTGTGCAGAGCCCCCTGCTGCCTCCACAGCCTTTGATTGCCTCTTCACCTCGTGCTGTTCAAAGGCATCACTTTCATCTCAAGTTTAGAGCTCCTCTTAACACTGCTTCTTTCCTGGCATGAAAATACCCCACAGGAAGAGATGCCAGGGCTTCCCAAAAGCTGGGCCCTCCCTCCTGCTTAGACTTTGACAGAGATGTAAAAGATCGATACTTTGAGCATGTTCCTTTTATATTAGTCCTGCCTTTTTTTTTGCGTGCTAAGGCTAGAGAAAGCCAAGGAATCTCAGCCAGCCCTCCATCTCACTGACTTTCAGCAGACCTTGTGGTGTCTGGAGCATCCTCCCACGTGCCAGTCGTGCCATGTCTCTAGCTGACAGCCATGACCCAGCTCAGAGCACGTCCCCAGCTCCCTCTCCTTCCATGTCCTTTCTCTTGTGGCACTCATTGCAAGGCTTGGAAAAAAATGTTAAGAAAAAATAATAAAGCTCTTTCAGTCACCAAAAAGGACCAAAAAGGAGATGGAGTTCATCCTCTAAGGATGTGCTGTTGATATAGAGGGTGTTTGCATAATCAATCCAGAAAAACAACTCTTCCTCCCCACACTTGCACAAGAGATGGACAATCCACACCTCCACGCAGACAGGGGCTTGCAGCAGGAACAGCCCTGCCCAGGACAAGCTGCAGGGACAACACTTCCTAAAAATGAGTCAGTTATAGCCATGAAAACCCCAAGGAGCATCTCCAGTTCCAACCCTGTACAGGCAAATCCTCTGCTGCTCTCCAGAAAAGCTGTGGTTGTCCCACCCCTGGAAGTGTTCAGGGCCAGAATGGATGGAGCTCTGAATGAGCTGGTCTAGTGAAAAGTGTCCCTCCCCATGGCAGGGGGTTGGAACTAGATGAGCTTTGAGGTCCATTCCAACTCCTGCCATTTTATGATTCCATGGATTCTGTTCAGCTTCACAAATTCATGCAAAATCCAAGGTCATATTAGGACAGAAGACATGACTATGCATGCACATACATATTTTTAACCTCTGTATATAATTAAGAGCCTTTTTTACCCTAGGAAAAAGCCTAAACAGTCTTAACTTTCTCTAAAGGAGAATCAACAAATAGATTAAGGATACTAGAAGCCACCACAAAGGAATGCATACAGATATTTCAGTACCAAGGTAATGTACACCCACAGAAAGATTAAGCCATCCCCTGAAACACTGCCCATCAGCATTGATGAGGTGTGTTTGCCTCACTCTGGCAACACAACTCCTGACCACATTCCGACTGTGACAACAGTGGCAAAGGACTTGAAAGGAGATGTCAGCTACCAACACCATGTCATCTGTGACAGCCTCAAAGGAATAACTAAAAAGGTCATTACTTGTCTTATTTGATGTGACGTAAATTTTATTTCAAAGTCCGTGCACAAAGAGGCTCCTGGAATACTGATGGGTCTGAAATGGGCTTACCTGCAGTGAGAGGGCTAACGTGGAGGCCTGTGGTGCCTCCTGATGTAATCAATACTTGAAGCATATGGATGTGGCAGTTTAATTTCTCTACTTCAATGAGCAACAGATGCTCAGTGAACCTCCCCCTGTCACGGCCTCCCTGTGTGCAAGATGCTCAGCACCATCCTCAGGCTGAACTGCTGCCCCTCCATGCAGCAGGGATACGTCATATTCTTGCATTTTTCTATATGAAAACCTGCAAATGTTTCCAGTTGCCCACTGCAAAAGCTCAGTGGCCATAAGCAGACACTCTGATGTGTACACACCAAGAGCCATTGAACCATCCCTGCGGATATATAATGGGAAAAGCCCATTCAAGAGAAAATCCTTGCAACAAGGATGAAAGGATGAAGAGATTAATTTTACTGACCGAGTTTCAAACTAAATACTTTAGTATTTATCCCTTTACCTTTCTTCTGAATATCCTCATCAAGTCAAAATTTCACATCTTTGACCTTCCCTTAATGAACAACCACATCTACTATTCAAGGCATTTTTATATATTTAGACAACACTTTTTTCCCTAAAGTCTCTTTTTCCTTCCTACTCACACTTCATTCAACTCCCAATTAAGGTGACTGCACAGGGAGTAAGTGATTTTGTCCTCATTTATCTAAATGCATCAGGCAGTAATGGAACCTGCTCTGCCACAGCAACAGGGAGTGGGAAGCAGCCACCAGTTCTACAGAAACACCCTCTCTGATGAAGGATTTTCCAGCACAGCCTGGAGAAAGGATATCTGCCCACACTCTCCCACAAAATGCTGGATCCTCAGCTGACTTTAATTACAGTCACTTCCATTTCCATCACTGCAGGACACGATGTGAGGCTGTCTCTCTAATTTGCTACAAATCATGCTCTGCCCTGCCATTTTGCTGCTATTCTGGGCTGGCATCTCCCTCTTCCCTTTTCAGTTTAAGAGGTGTGGTGATGCCCAGCACTCGTTGCTTTGTATCTGGGGTTGCACTGAGCTGAAGCTCAGGTGCTGGGAGCTCCCAATTTCTTTTAAGTGTCCCTGCTGGCTCATTCTCTGTTTTGGAAGGCAGAGGGGAGCAGGACAGTACACTGGAGAGAAGTTCACAAATTGCTCTGGCAGCTGCGCTCCCCTTCCTTTTTTTACCAACTCTATAGGACTACCATGCATTTCTAAAGCTGTGCAGCTTAAAAAAACAACAACCCAAAGCTTTCCAGTGGGACAAAGTCTCTCTTTCAGAGGCGGGTAATGCCAGAGGTTGTTGCAGTGCGGATTCCATATTTTACTATGTAATT
>VYXF01012755.1:870564-955681 GCA_013397295.1 Polioptila caerulea | reverse complement strand
CGTGCTCAACGCCTGCATGAACCCCGTGGAAAGGCACGGCGTGACCCTGACGCTGCTGGCCTTAGCTGTGCTCGGGACTGAGCTCTCGCAGCCTCTCCTGAAGCGGCCCATCCATGTCGCACTGCGTGACTGGGTGAAAGAAAAGACTGACCGCAAAAGCTAGCCGGGCAAACCGCAGTGCGATAAGAGGTAATTAGTGAGAAGCCAGGGACTGAAAGGTCAGGTTCCTGAGTTCTGGGGTGACTTCTGGCAGGACAGAGGACCCGGGCTGAGCCTGAGGGACAGCACGCCGAGCGCCTCACCTCGCAGCTGCTGGAAGCAGGTGGTGCTGCTGTCCCCATCCAGCGGGTGCCGCAGGACCCCGTTGCTGGGCTTGGGCCGCTCGTAGTCGCGCTCGGGCAGCATGGCCTGCTCGCTCTCCCCGGCGCGCTCCGGCCGCGGCGGCAGCGACTGCGGGAAGCCGAACATGGGCAGGGACGAGAAGAAGAGTAAGGCACCGCAGAGCAGGAAGCCTCCCCACCACGCTCCGATCCACCGAGGGTCATCCGGGGTGATGTCCAGCTTACCTGCGGGGGGAGCAAACACCGGTCAGGGGCCTGGCCACGGTGGGGGGAAGACAAGGGTGTGAACGATCCTGCGGGCTGCGAGGTGGCTGTTGGGGTCTTTGTTGGCTGGTGAGGGGCACAGGACACAAAGTGGGAGCCCACAGTGCACCCCATGCCTGTAGGGTGTGAGGCACCAGTGCACAGCGTCCTCCATATCCAAGAGATCCTTAGGATCAGCTTCCATCACCTCTTCTATCTAAATGGTATGCCCAGCTTCTGCAACACCCTGCAATCAGAGCTTCTCCCTAGTGGTTTTAGCTCCAGGAAGCTGCTGTATACCAGTGTCCCCTGTGCTGGCACTGAGGTTTTGGGCATCCCTGTCCCAGAGCATCACACTCACCTGACACACCCACTGGCACAGACCTGCACAGAGAAGGACACTGCACCTCCAACCCTGCTTACCACCCTGCCTTCCCAGGAGCTCAAGTGCTCCCTCTGCTTTGAATTCACAGCCCTTTGCAGCAAAAGAGAGATTGGCATTTGGGCTTTTGGGGCACCTGTGACTGTGTGGAGGGTGAAACAGTCCTAAGTATTGGAAAATAAAACCACCCACAGAATCAAATGGGCTCAGGAAAATACAGAAATAATCACAAAAGGAAGAAAAGCAAAATAAAAGGCTACAGTATCCTTTAAGCCATCACTCAGCAGAGGTAAGGCCTAAGAAGGGTCTGGAGTCAGTGTGGGGAAATACAAATAAGCAGTAGGAGAGAAAAAACTCTTTTCCTAACAGCTGCCTTGCTGCCACAGCCACAAGGGTGCCCAGTGCTGGAGCCGATTCCTGGGGGAGACCCAGGACCACATGGCTGGAATAACAAGCTCCTCTGTTCATGGTGACTGCCTGGTTACTGCCACTCTGAAAAATCTGTCTCAAGTGAGGCAATCAAGCTGTCTCTCAAGCAGAGACAGAAGGAAACTCTTTTCTCCTTAGGGAAAACAGCACGTAGGTCTCAAATACAGATAAAGTTTGAAAAATAGTGTTGCGGAGGGACTGGATTCTTCTGTTATCATTTCCTCCTGCCTGAAGTGCATTTTTTCAGGTTCTTGGGAACGTAACAGCGTGAGGAGTCAGGCAAATCAGTATTCTTCATATTTCCTCCCAAAAGTAGCTGCTGGGTGGCGGGCAGTGCAGCAGCATACCCTGGCATCCCACACCTGCCCCAAACAGAGAGCAGGACAAGGAACTTGTTCTCCTTGTGCCACCTCGAGCTGCAAGGTGGAAACTCTTTCCCATACAAAAATAAACAGAGGCCCTGTGTGCCCCAGCTTTTGCATGACAGCGACTGATCATGGCCAAAGCCAGCTGGACCTGGAGTGGGAGCACTGCACCCTCCCTGTAAAGTGGCTGAGCCACAGCCCTTCCAGGCTTCTCTGCAGTGACCTTCTACAGTTCTCTGTGGCACACTATTTTTTGGGGGCTTTTTGAGCAGTAAATACTGAGTGAATACTAAATGCCTTATGTTTAAAATGGCCAGAAGACAACAAATTAACTTTTTAGCTAGGTCAGCGTCTTGCCTCTGATGGTAACCAGCTGCAGCTGCCCAGAAAGCCTACAAGAATAAAGTCAGCATATATTATTCCTGTGGCTTGGGGGCTTTCTAAGTTAGATTTGCTGTCATGTTAATTTTTTTCATATATAAACTTGTCCAATTCCTTTAAAATCCATTTGGAGATTTTTAGCACCTTATGGTGAGGAGTTCCACAGCTTCACCTAGTGGGAGATAAAATATTTTCTTCTGTATATTCATATTTTAGTGTAAATTATACTAAATGGTCAAATATCTAACAGGTTTCAAACAGCTCCTCTGCCAAACAAGGCTTTGGTAAAGCCAAGGAATGAAAAGGGGCCATGTGGTGTTTGACCAAACTGCAGCCAAATCTCTCAGCCATCCCAAAAGAGACTTCTTTCTCATTTGATATTATTTACACTTCTTTAGCTGCCATGTGCACTGAGATCAAAAAAAGGCAGTAACACTTCTGCAGATTTGCACAATCCTGTTCCGAGCCCCGCAAGGTTCAACTTCACCCAAATGTGCTCTGTGACAACACATTTGAAGCTGAAATACACCCTCTAAGGGACAAAACCCCTGCATAAAGGTCTGTGGGACCCGAAGAAGCTGAGAACTGTGGAAAAGGCATCTGAACAACGGAGGGAAAGGAATGAAGCATCAGGTTTGCTGCGTGCAGCCAGAGGGCTGGGGAGCAGCAGAGAACAGCCTGTTACATGTTGCCCTCTCATGGCGAAGAACACACAGTGCAGACACCAAGGAAAGCAGAATTTGGTCTAAAAGAACAAAAGGACAATTTGCAAAAAATCTGCTTTAACCCGGGTGAAGCCAAGGTGAGCAATAATTATTTAACGCTTTGGAGAAAAGCAATAATGCTGTGGGACTGATGCTGCCCATCCAAGCAGGGTCATGGGCAGAGGGTGCTGAGCATGGATCTTACCGGTGTGCCTCCAGCAGAACCCCCACACCCTGGGGTGGCAGCTCACCAGATTTCACCCTGTGCTCTGGACACAGCTCCCCTGGCATGACAATGCCAAGGTGCTACTTCAAGGTGCCCCTTAAGAGCTGGGATGAAACTCATCTCATAGTAGAAAACACAGAGGAACAAATTTTAACCATTACAAATGTGTAATTCATCAGAACAGAGCCAAAACCTTTTGAATCCCAGTCTTAAAACCCTTCTAAAAGTGACACTCACACATGCAAGAGGCACTGAAGATGGAATGACAAACAGTTTCCTGCTTGTGAGCATCAACATTTTTGTCCTGATGATAAAAATATAGCCTATTTGAGTTGAAACCAAACCCAATTCTCCTTACTTGTGTCAATGAAGACAGCATCCACATAGATTTTGGTACAGAAGGAGCCCAAGATAAATCCACAGGCTGGTCCAAATACCAGCATCGTAAACAGGATCCCTACAAGGAGAGAGAAAAGAGAAGATTAGTGCCAGGCTCTGGTTATTCATTGCAAGTTGTTCTGCTTGTCTACTGTAAGATGGTATTACCTTAGTGATGCCAAATTGATAGGGACAGTCTCTGTGTTGAATGCTCCAGGCAAAAGAGCACCCTAAATGTGTTTTGCTTTTCCATATCTCTCCAGGAAAATGAACAGATGGAGGTATGATAATGCTGAAGGATTTCTATGGAGCTGAGAAGACATTGTGGGCATATGCTGTGTTTTGGTCGGCTGGCTGCTCTAAAAGATGTCTTACTCAACAGCACAAGGTAAAGCAGACCTGCCTTCTCCTCACGGGCAACTCTGTCTGTGCCACCTCCAGCTAAAATCCTGGTAGACAGAATTTTCAGACACTAGGGACAGCAAATCTATGAAATGAATGTTGTCACAGACTGCTGGTTAAAGTCCCTTTACAGAACTAGGAGCACTTTTCCAAATCTGTGAAGCCCTTCTCCCCATCAGACACACACAGCAAATATTCACGCTGTGTGGATCCTCCAGCCTCTCACAACTGCTTGCTCTTTCTGCAAAACCTGCATGAAATTGCCAGTGTAATGCCAGGAGAAGAGCTATTATGAGTCAATTACTTATTTGTTTCAATACAGTATTTAGAAGCATTTATTTTCACTCCCATTTTGGCCCTGAAACAGGAATGCTACAGGCACAGTGCCAGCTCTCAATTATCCAGGGCAGAAAGGCGGGGGGACACAAGGATAATCCAGAGAAAGAAGCAGCAAAGATAACACAAAACATTTGTAAATTAGACAATAAGAACACATTAGGTACTTTCACATGTGGGATAACAACAACATTTGGGAAAAACAACAAGAAGTCCCCGAAGGACCCTTGTAAATGGCCCTCTGAAGGGAGCAGGGACAGACTGAGCAGTGTGGAGCAGAGGGAGAGCCTGCTTGTTCCCTCTGGGGCAAGGCATTGGTGATGGACCCACGTGCCTGGTGAGGGGGGCATCTCAGCAGCAGTGCCAGCACCAGTCTTGGTGTCACTGCACTTCAGAGATGGCCCACGAAGGAGCTGATTTGCATCTGGGTGCTTTGCTCACTCTCCTAATCTCTCTGGGGGTGTTCCCTGGCATCTCAGTGCATTTATAATGCACTTCACCACAGTTATCTCAGCCCTCAAGTTCCTTATCTGGAAACTTTATAATTCCCAAGTTCCCTCTCTGTGCATTTCTCAGGAGCTGGAGAAATTATCAGAGTTGCAAAAAAATTCCCAGACCGCCATCCCCAAGCAAGGCAAACTGCACCTGCCAACAGCGGCTTAGCCAGGCAGAATAATCTGGGATGGTCAGAAGCAACTTCACCTTCATTTTTAAAATGCAGGGTGCAAACTAACTCCTCCAGGTTGCTGGCACTGGGAATTGGCTGGATTGTTAACCAGGGACAAAGCAGAGGAGTTTCCAGCCAGCTGCTCACACAGAAACCCGGCGTGTTAAAGCCTTGACAGCTCTCACCTACAGCAGCACGGGGGACAAGCGAAGGTGGTGGGAGGAAAAGAAGTGCCAGGCTGTATGAGCTGCAGTGAGGGGTCACTGCTGTCAGGGCAGCAGCAGGAGCTGCCAGCCCCTGCCCAGTCTCTGACAGGCTCAAAGCTGCAGCGATGGCACCGTGTCACAGCCCGTGCTGCCAGCTTAAATTAGTCCCCAGGGTCTCTGCTGCCCGTGAACAACCATGTCACAAGGGGACCATCTGCATCACCATCTCCCCTCCTGCAGTCACCTTGTCCTGGGGTGCTGGGTTTGTGCTCCATGATCCAGCAGTACACTGGGGAATTTGTGCTCCTCCAGCAACACAGCTGCTTAGGAAGTGTGTGCCTTGCTCCTTTGGGGCTCTATAAAGCCTCACAGGGGAGCTCTGGTTACCAGCAGAAGCATTTCATGGGATGTGAAATGAGGGAAGAGACAGGCAGGGAGAGCAGAAAAAAAAGGGATTTCTTTTCCCAGCACGCCTCAGCCCCATCTCCCCTCCTTCTCAGCCCCAAGGCCAGCCCCACTTGGGGCTACACAGTTTCCAAGAGGATTCTATAAAATGTCCATGTCTCGGTTTTTGTGGGCACTAGATGGCATCAGTGTTTGTCATTCAGCCCCCAAGTGCCACGTGGAGCAGGCTGGGTGGCTGCTGCTCATCCCTGCTCCCGAAACGCGATGGTGTTCCTGGGGTCCTGCAGCCCCATGGAGGATGGCACTGACACAGGGCACTGTCAGCACCCACAAATCTGCCACATACACGCTCGGTCCGTGCCCCTTCCCTGTCTGCGTGCAGAAAATCACAGGTTTTAGGAGAAACTGTTCGATAACTGTTGAGTTTTCAGGCACAGAGCTGAAGGAGACAGCAGGTAGCAGATACTGCGATGGCTACTCCTGTGATGAACAAGACAGCATCCAAATACCTTTGAAAACTGAATATTAATTATGAATTTCTATGTAAATATGGTCAAGCACATAAGGACACGCTGGGCCCCGCATCAGCTGGAGCAATGACAAAGGGAGCTCAGGCAGGACATGGACCAGCCAGTTCTACCCTCTAGGCAACACCTTTGGATGCATCAGTGTTGGGTAGAGGAGGGATGGAAGTTTGTCCTGTGGTGATCTCCAAACCACAGAGTTGTCTGACCGTGTGTGTACAGGGAAAACCATGGAACTGCTGTTTGTTTCATGGCGCAAAGTGCAAGACAAAGAACATGGAAAAAGATCGTCCTTCACCAAAAGCAGACAGGAAATATCTTCCCCTTCTGCATCAGCAGAAGAGAGCAGGGACCCTGGTGATCCAGGGTGGCTGGTGATCCAGCAGCAGCAGGGAGATGCTTGCAGAGAGAATTATCTCAGAAAAAGGCAAACATCGAGAAAGCTGTAGCCAGTGCAGTTGCAGGCACAGGTGACAGATGAACACTGTCCCTCCTCACACTATTGCATCTCAAAACCACTGTGTGAGAAACAAGCCCTGTCCACAGTTATTAAAATACCACATTTCATTTCCTGGTGGCTGCAGGAAGGCACGATTTGCTCTGCCATGTCCTCACTAGAGGGCAATGTGGGATAGAGCATCCACCTATCTAACATCTTACAAAAGCTATTAAATTATTATTCACCTCTAGGCTAGCTTAAAAAACCCATGTTAATTGTGCTTTCTCTTTTTCTGTAGTTTGTTCTAAAATCAAGAAGAAAACAACCGGTTCACCCCATGCCTTTTTTAAATTTTTTTTGAGACTTCAACAAAATCCTAGGGTTACAATAGTAGTATTTTACACTTTAATTCACAAATCAAGCAGATTGTGGAAAAAGCCAAGGCATGGACTGTCACAATGGATAGCCCAGGGTCTGTACAGAGCAGGACCATGCTCAAGGATTAATGGAGCATGCTGCTGGGCACAAAAAATAGGCTAATTAAACAATTGGGATAGAGCCTGTGGTTGAACATTTATGTGGAACTGAGGACACAAGGGGAAATTAGGCAAGTTTGAATTAGCTTAAGACATGCTTCCTCTTTTGAGAAATCCTGCACAACTGCTACCACCCTCACTATTAGGAGAACACTTTCCACATCACCCACCTCGTCATGCAACTACAAAGCAGAGAAGGAGCTCTTGCAAAAGCCCTTTCCCCAGCACTGGGGTTGCTGCTAAGAATTAAAATGTGCTAAATTTGTAGCTGGCTTTAATACCACTTGCTTGGTCTTTTCCCATGTTTCCCTCTAACTTTTAGATCTGATTTGATGGAGCCAGAGGACACTGATACCAGGAGCAAACAGATCAAAGGCTCCACCAGGCTCTAGGGAAACTCCCACTGCAGCCAATAAAACCAGTGATCAGTACAGGTATTGAAATTTGATGCTATTTTCATTTTTAATCTCTGAGGGGTTTTTTAAAATTCTGGCAGATTTTATGGCAGAAATTATGGCAGTTCTTAGAAATACTTCAGAGAAGAGAATTAAAAAAGAAAGCAACTCTGTCTTAGGACAATTCAAACACTTTGTTTGGTAACTCTCAAACACCTCCTTCCAGTTTTTGTCCTTTTAGAGCACAATTACATCTTAGTTTGAAAACAGCTAATAATTTTCTGTTTACCTGCTCTACTCTATCAGTCTCCTCACCTCCCAAAAAGGCAGGAAAAAAAAAAAAGGGCAGCAAAGCGGGCTGCACTGGGAAATCAGAACTATTTTCTTCCCCATCTTTTCAAATGGAACACTTTGCCAAATCCTACTTTGTCCTGTCAAATAACATTTTCCCAGAGCTGAGGAAAGGATTGTGACAGAGGGGAGTATTAGATCTGACATTTTGTGATTAGACTTTATCACTAGTAAGGCCCAAGACTGGTAATGCAGTTTTCCATTAGAGCAAAGGGAAGGAGCAGCAACAGGTACCACATCTGTGGAGAGACGATGGCACAGAGCTGCTCTGAGTCATGCAAAGTGCACAGAAACCAACTTGCAAACACAGGGATAAAGGCTGTCAGTATTTCAGTAATAAAGAGCTGTCCTTTGGTGTTTCAGGTTGCTTTCCAGTAGCAAGAGGATCCTGAAACATGAGCAAACCTGTGTTGTTTGCAGGGCAAAACAGGTGAAGCATCAACTCAATACCTGTAATGAATTAACTGGGGGCAGTAACTCCCAGGAGAAGCCCTCCTGGCTGGAAATAAGGCATCGAGGGAGACACTGCAAGGCTTGCCAGTCTCACCAAAGTGCCACGAGAGGCATCTCAGGTATGGTTCACTGAGGAGTAAGAGAAGGTTCAGCAGAGGCATGGGCTGAGGAAAAAGAACAGCTGAGGAACACCAAGTCACTTCACTTCAAAACCGCAGCCTCACCAGGGGCTGAAGAAATGAGAAAATTTATTTTGGAGGGCTGCCAACATATGCCAGGCAAAGGTGAGCTGGGTAGGTGAGACAGGAGGAGGCAAAGCAGCATCTCCCCCAGTGGGGCTGGCTATCAGAGCAGGAACCATCAGCAGTGACTCACACAGCCCTTCCCAACCATGGGCAAAGCCTTGCTGCAGCAGAGGATGCTGCTTTTTTTAGCTATGGACTTGTCACTGGTATCTGCTGGGTCCCCTGGAGCCAGGTTGCTCCTGCCTTGGCATTTCCATTATAATAAAGTGTAGATTATTCACTTTGCTCCTAAGGAGCAGCACACCTTCAGCAAAGCACGTGGTCAGAGAGTTACCTCCTCCCCCTTGCACCATCCCAAGGGACAGCTTTGGTGGGCAAAAAGCTGATTTGTTTGGAAGGTGTGGGAAATTGTATCCCAACGTTCTCCTTGCATCATCTCCTTGCATCAACTACATCCCTGAGGAGGAAGGGATCAGGGGGCTAAATGTGATCTCTGTCAGCAACTGGGTGGTCCAGTGACCATCACAAACCACAGGTTTTGGGGTGTGTAGGGGAGGGCACAGCACAGACCCCACCTGCCATGGTCCTGGGAGTGGTCATGGGACAGCATCTGGCCAGGAACATCACCCTCAGCCCCCTGCCTGTGCAGGAGCAAGCTCTTTCTAAAAGCACAAAGGGAACTGGCTTTGCAAAGCACGAGATAATCTCAAAACCCTGCTTGTCCCACATTTCCCGCTGCGTGGAGGGCTGGGCAGGCCAGTGTAAAGGGATTACTGGAATATTGTAATTCATGGGCTCTGTGACCTGCCCTTAAAGAGACACCAGCCCAGCACAGCCTGTGGGAGCCAAAGGCTCCCCTGGTACAGACTGGGGATGCTGCATCCTCCTGCACAGCAGGCAGTGGCTATCAAGGGCTTGTGATAAAGGTTCCACACTCACACCTGGTGGGCAAAGCTCCTCACTTCAGTGCGTTTCCTCTGACTTCTATCAGTTGATATAACCTCAAAAATGCACAGTAAGGGTACAGGGAGGCTGCTTCCTACCCAGCTGGCTTCTTTCTACAGCAAAACCTGCTGGAGTTACCCAGCACTGCCCATCCTCTCTGGCAGACAGCGTGCCCACGAGCTGCCCGTGCCCACAGGAGTGGAGGGATGCCTGCATTCCCACTCAGCCCTTGGTCTCTCATTCCCAGCTTTGCTCATTTACCATGGAAAGACATAATTTTTCCTGCCACTCAGCTCCCTGTCTACACAGCCAGCTGCCCATCACCACCTCCTGCTCCCTTGTGGCTCCTGCTTGCTCGCACCAGCTGTAAAGAGGTGAAGAGGTGGTGTTGGACCAGCGGCGTGTTTTGATTTGTTCTGCCTCCTCAGTGCAGCCACTGAAGCGAAGGGAATGTTCAAACAGGCTGGACAGATGTTGCCAAGTGCCTGCAGCTGTCAATTAATGAGGAACAACTTTGGGATAATTCACTTTAATGTTTAGTCTTTGTTCTGATGGGGATCAAAGCAGCTCCAGCCCTGTATTGGCATGAGGTGGGGAGGAGTGAAGAGGTTGGGGATTCATCCCGTCTGTACAGAAGCACACACATTATTTATTAGTTTTGCCTTCAGGAGCTCAACACCAGCAGACCCCTCAGACACCTATTTAGGGTTGCTCAACTGATGCCAAAGACAGGGATGGATGTCCTGGCAGTCCCAAGGCAGTGAGAGGCTGAAATCCTTGCTCAGCCATTCCCTTCCCATGGACCCTTCACTGCATCTTGCTACTTTTCTACCTTTTAACAAAAGCTAGTCTCTCCTTGTGATGTGTTGCAAGATGCACAAATACTATGCAGTGCTTTAGTGATCAGGAGCACCAAATGTGTTAGAACAAACTGAGTTTTAGTTCTGAGTGCTCCTCAGTGATTCCACTGTTACAGCTCACTGCCTGCATTGTGTGTGCAACACACTTGGAGAAAGATCCAACAGTGCTGTCTCAAGACATCCTATTTCTCACTGACAGACTTGCAGCTGCTTTTGGGCCAGCAGAGCAGCTCCAGAAAGCCTGCAAAGCAAAAGCATTGGATTGAATCTGACTTCTCCCACTTCCATGCAACCACTTGTGATGGGAAAGCAATACAGGGGTTTAGTTCTTACAGCCAGTGAAAGAAATTATTACAGAGCTTGAAATCAGGCAGCCTTGGACATCTCCCATCCTCCCCTCTTCTCTGATCAAGCCTTTCTATCAATATACCAAATCAGTTTCAGCAGCCTGAAAAATCTGCTCTTGCTTCATGAAGATTTGGGTTTTTAATGCAAGCTACTCACCACTGCATGCAGATGCTGCAGAATGACTTATTTACCCCTAAGTTTAATAAGACTTAATAACTGTAGCTAAAGCTGGTTGGGGATTTTCATTTACTTACTTACAAGAGGCAATAAAAACATGTGCCCATGCTACAGATACAATGAACTTCTAAAATGATTCTTCAAGGGCAGGAGAGAGCCCATGGCAGTGGCCTTCCTCCTGCCTGCTGGAAAAGACTATTTCACTACCCCAGTAGTTTTTGTTCTAGCCCATATTTAACATTCAGATGTCAATCCCTAAAGAGGTTGCTCGGATTTGCAAGTACCTTACATGGAGGCTTCTCCCCAGACCATCAGGGTCCCTCGAAATATTGATTTCCATCAGAATCCAGGATTTCTCTAAGGAAATGTCTGCTGACTTAAAGATAAAATCTGTTTTCTATAAGCAGGCATTTTACCTGGTGAACCACCCTGCATTTTCAATTACTGCCAAGCCTTAGGTTTGTTTTATCAGCAAATCCCTGTCCCCAGCACTATCAAGGCTGCATGTGAAAGGATCAGTGTTATACCAACAACTGACAGTCCCAGGGGATCCTGATGCACACATGGAATGTCTGCAGAGTGGCACAGAAGGGGATTGGACTTTTGCATTAGGAGCACAAGCTCAGCACCCAGCCCCAAATTTTCCATAATCACTAGGTTCACTTGCAGCAGCTCAAAACATTCATTAGCTGGTTTGTGCCCTCATTCTGATGAGCACAGAAATAAGAAAAATCCAAGCCAAACAAAACCAACAACCTTCCCCCTCGCCAAAAAAAAAACCCAACCCACAAACCAAAATATAACCCCAAATCAACCAAAAACCCAACCAAGAGACCCATGCTTATTGGTTTAGCTTCCTCCTTTACCCAGCTGCTGAAACAGGATCACCAAAAAGATGGCAGAGAAACAAATAACACCATGAGAAAAGCTCCACAACCCTCAAAACCATGTTTGCAAGAAAAAAACAAGTTTTGATTCTGTGAGCTTTGCAAAGCAAACTATGGGGATGAGCTCACTACAGAAGTCTTGGGATTAGTTTGGTCACACCAGTTAACACTGGGAACAAACTGTTCCCCACTCCAGTTTTCCTCCCTACCATCTCAGTCCCCTCCCGGGCAGAGGAGGGACCTCTTGCTGCATTTCTCTCCTTACTGATGGGAAGCTGGAGAAGAAATTTGCTTATGCTAATCAATCCCTGGCACCAGCCACACGAGAGCTAATCCACTGGCAATCTCCATCAGTCTCTGCATATTTAACCAAAGCAGTGAACACTCACAGAGGATTATGAACGCAGTGGCATTGTTGTAGCAGTGTTTTCCTACTTGAGCTGCAATCACTCTGACGCCCTGTCTCTTAATATTTACACACACTCTACACACAAACAGCGTGCAGAATTACATCAGTGCATGCAAGCACCCTGGTCAGACACTGCCTATGAAAATGCACACACCACATGGTGATTTAATGTATCTCCCTACACCTAGTGCTGTCTTCACCCTCTTCCAAAATGCTCATCCTCATGCTGGTTATTTCTCTAAACCAGCATCTCTTCAGATATGCACACTGCTTAATCCTCACAAAAGATTTGTCTCCTTCTGCAAAGGTTTTACAGGTAGTTGGACACGCATTTCAAGAGATTAGAGACTAAGGCTGAGTTAGGAGAGTCGGGAAAAAGAAGCTTAATAGTCAATTTTTCTGCCACTTTCTGCGAAAAGGAAACAAAGAAACAAACAAAGTATGAACCCATGCCATGTCCAGCCAGGTGCGTCACAAAAAGCCGATACTGAGCGATCTCTGAAAAATAAGGACAAGCCACTTGCTCCACCTACCCTGCAGGCTCACATTCCTGTCCCCGAAACTTGCTTGTTATCACATCAGAAGGAGTCAGCTCAGTTCAAGAAGTGGGTACAAGCACGTTCCTAACTATAGCGTGCAAATCCAGGGCAGGCTATTTCCACCCTGACGCACGAGCCCACGAGCCACGGATTCCACACCTCCAACATATGGTGCAAACACACCAGCCGCAGCCGTGGGCTCCAACCAGCAATTTCCACCTTGCAAGCAATTTTTCCCTTGTGCTAATTACCTTGGGAGGCAGCCACCAAAGAGACTTTGGAAGAAAAAAAGCCCCATGTTCCAACGCCAAGTGCGGTTTTTTGAAGGGCTGAAGCCGCACGCCTCCGAGCTGTGCTCGTCTCCCCCCAGCTGTTAAACACAAACACCTGTTTCACCAAATCCATGATGCCTCTGTAGCTACAGACAGGCAGATTTCCTTGTGTCACTGCCCAGGAATTGCGCCAACTCTAGGTTTGTACGGAAATGTTACTTTCAAGGCACTTTTCTCTCTCTCTCTATAGGACTGCAACACTCCCCTGAGTTTGCTGGCTGATATCCCCTTTAATAGTGGGTGGTTTTGATGCTACAGGAGTGTAGGGATACATTAAAGATCTGCACAAAGTTCTTGCCAGCCCTCCAGTCCACCCCACCTGCAAGCACAGCCTGTGTTTGCTCAACAGACATGAGACCCTTTTGAGGCTCTTGCACATTTTAACCTCCACCACTTGAATTCTGCACAAGTCAGCACCTCCTTATACTCTAAAATACACTGGGGAAAAAAACCCCAACAGCTCATGCAACTGAGAGTACAATGAGCTATTCACACATATGATTCTCACAGCCTGTAAAATGTGAATTTTGGCATTTGGAGGTTGGTGCAACACCACCTTCCCTTTTTATTTATTTATTTTCAGCTGTGTACAGAGTTCAGAACAGACACAACAAGTTCTTTTGAGGAAAGAGCTACCAGAACTGCCTCCCTCTCTCTCTAACCTCAGTCTTGGGGGTATCCCTTCCCATCCCACATATCTCAAATGAGAACATGTTCAATTTCTAACTGAGGTTTTATGTCAATACAGGCAGCTTGCCGCTTTTCTAAGCAATGATGAGTCAGGAAGAAAAGTTCAGCTCTTTCCTCCCTACTGGACCTCCTACATGTCTGTCTCACCATTTGAAAAACTCTTCCCTGCAAAATTCCCCACTTCTCCTTCCCACTTCTCACCTAACTGCAGCAGAGGGTCACTGCTGCATTTCCAGTCTTTTTCATGCCTCTAAAAGCATTTGCCATTTCTTTCTTGTGCTGACAGCACCTGGGATTTCCTCTTAACATCATTCAGAGAAAGGATTTTCCAGGGTTTGATGACACAGACTCATCCAGTTGATGCTGGATACCCCAACAGCCCACAGCTCCCCAAACCCTGCTCTCCTCCCAGCTGATCAAGCTGTTACACACACAAACACATGAGTAATCCTCCATCCCAAACACAGCACCTGCTACAGAATGTGACGCTCTGAACAATAGGTGAAAAGTTCATATTCCTGCTGTTCAGGCATTTCCCTGCCAAGGAATCCCTCCCATTGCCCCACATCACCCCTGCTCCAATGCTTCCAGCTCAGCTCATGGCTCCCTGGGAACATAAGCAATTCCAATTATTTTTCTCCTTTTGTTTAAAGTTTTCTCAAAAGCTCTTGGAGGAAGAACTCAGAACAATTAAAGAGCAATGCAATATATGGTTTGTCCATCTGTGAAGGAAAGCAGGAAGAAAAGAGCATCCAAAAAGCAACAGTTCCCTAAGAACTGCCAGGGCAGCTCCTGCCCTCCCTAAAGCCATCAGCAAGACTTTCACTTTTAGCACGAGCAGTTTTCACTCATTTTGAGATGTCTGTTCAAATCTCCTTTGCTTGGCTGCTGTGCAGGTACAGACTGCACGGTGGAGCATGACTCACAGGCAGCTGGCACTGGGTAAGCCCATCCTAAATTTCTGAGGCAAGGAGAGGCCTGGGAATCACCAATGACGTCAGGCAAGCTGCTGGGAAGGCAGTGCTGATAACATTTATCTGAACCCACCCTTTAGGAAAGTGCCTGTGCTTTCCCTGCACAATAGATTAAATCTACTCTGGTAATAGCTGAGCTGTCAGGAAGGAAAGGAAATTGAAAACAAAACTTGTGTTGTTCTGCTTCCTCATATTGCAAACGCCATCAGAAAAAAGCATTTGCTTCTGACAATAGTCATTCTTTGCCCTGACCCAAATCTCACTGAGGTTTAGGAGAACTCTTGCACTGATCTTAACTCTTTGGATCAAATCCACCGTTTGCTCCTTAGAGCAGATAAATATTTGTTCTTACAGACGTTCAGGGTGCTGACCAGGGGCCTGCCAGACTTGCCTTGGCACAGGTATCTCACACCTCCTTCCCACCCATCTCTCCCTTTGAGGTACCTCACTGCAGAGGCTGCTCAGCCCTTGGCCATGCACAGGTTGCAGCTCCACCTGCTTCCTTTGGGCAGTGGCAGGAGTAGGCCAAGGTGTCCCCAAAGCATCTGTGGAAAATGTGGGGTTGGGACTCTAGCTGTGCTTTGTTCCATGGCAATACTACTTCTCAACAAGCTCTATGCAAACTTCTCAGCAAGAGGAATTTGGGGAGTCTAAATATATATTATTTCTTGATGGGACAGCACCATGCTCCCACAAAACCTTCCAGGGCAGGCAATGGGGGTGATCCAGTCTGACAACCCCTCCAAATATCCCCCTCAATTACCCCATGTGGGGAAGTCAGAGGGATGCCAGATGCCAGTCTGTTCTGGGGGATGGGAGACTGGCTGGATGCAGGATAATCCCCCAATTTAAGATTACTTCCAACATAATTGTTTAGCAGTTGCTTGCACTATCAGCACAATCCCGGCAGACTGGATCCAGAGGACCATGCTCCTGAGAGAGTGTTATTCAGCACTTCATCCCTCGTGCACAGCCCTCCCTCCTCTTGCCAAAACTACAGGCCACATGGGTGTTTCCCTGAGGTTTCTTACAAAGTCAGAAGCCGTAGGGAGCTGCCAGCCTCTTCAGTGCTGCTTTCACAAGAATGTTTTCTTTTGTGCCAAGGAGGACCCTGTCCCCGAAGAGTCTCTTTCTGCCCAGGGGAGAGAACAGCTGCTGCTATCATTATGGGCTTGTCTCCCTTAATTAAGCATCCACAGCCACAGCTGAAAGATGAAACAAAGTCCTTTTCCAGCCCTCTGGGAAAGGGGCTGGATGGAGGCTCTGGGAGAAGACAATTCCCCCACGGTAGACCTGGAATTGCCTTTTAAGTTGAGAAGTGAATTAAAAGCAGCTGAATATCCCATCTAAAGTCCATCATACCAGAATGGCCCAGTTAAGGTGTTTAGGGGGAGGTCGCCCCTGCCTTAGGGAAGCAATCCTAGTTGTCCAAGTAGGATGAACATAGGAAGGTCCATGACGGCCTCTTATAACTGAAACAGATTATTGAGAATTCTTTGTATTACCCCACCTCAATGACCATTCAGGAGCTAGTGTGACTCTGAAAGTTACTCTGGAAGTAATGGCTTAAATGATAAATGCCTGATTTCCACTTTGTTCAGAGATGTCCATCTCTGAATTTGCTACTTTTTGATGGGCTTTATGTTTTCAAAAGGGTGAAGGTATGGATTTGTTCTGCCTTTTTTTTCTTTTATTTGTTGGCTTGGTTAAAAAAAAATTAAATTAATACAAGCCTCTTCATTCCCAAATTTTTGGCTTCAAGGGGCTTCTCTTTGCAAGCATCCCTTCATCCTGATTAGACAAAAATGGAGTTGCAACTAACCAAGTAACTGCAAATATCTCTGAATAGTATTTCTAAGAGTCATTTTGGTGCTGTCACTCCTGCTTATCTCTGGTGTGGCTCTATTAATGAATTCATGTCAACTTTCTCATTTCTCCAGCTGTTTATTAGCCCTCTTCCAGGAATCACCTTCTGGAAGATGGTAACCCCTTAGGACTGCATAGGCAAATGAACTGCTCAGAAAATGAAACTAGTTGCAGACAGCCATGCTATTCTGGCTGGATCTGAGCTGGACTCAGAGGTTTACAGAACTTGTTAGCTCCCACATGCTCCACATCCTGCCAGCTGAACTGCCAGTGCTGCCATTTCCAAGCCCAATCCTGTGAAGCAATCCAAGTTAAGATATTCATACTTTTAAAATAATCCAGCTAAAAAAACTGCTGTAGGGAGGAATCCTAGAGAGTCTGTGACAGGAAGCTGGAAACAGCAATTTCCAAACCAGCAAGTAGAGCTGCCTCTTTTATCATTTCACAAGATTTATCTCTACTGCAAAGTCCTGGTATGTGGAATTGGTCAAAAAGCCTTTGATGGACCAGTGCGCCACTGGAAAAATGCAGTGGATGAAGCTAGGAGGTTTTATCCTCTATTTAATTTTTGGGAAGGGAAAAAAAAGGACAGGATATTGAAAATTCTCCCCAGAAATTCAAAATGGATCACATTATTACTTTGGTGTTGAGAAAACACCGTCAACTTCTACGCGACGAATTCTCAGGGTGCGTGACACAGAGCCAAACAAAAAAACCCCCAAAGAGTTAACAAAAACCCTGGTCTCTCAGACACTTTGCTCTCCAAACACTCTGTGTGGGAAGTCCCAAAGCTTGCCCTGTTTCCCCACACGCAGAGGGAGGCAGAGCCGTTCTGCGCGGAGCCGCCGCTCCCGCTCCAGCGCTGCCAAGCCCCGTGGGACGCGCTTGGCCGGCCCCCACGAACTGCCACATGTTTCAGCTGGTGTGGCTTTGGATGATGATCTACTTTCATTATTTTTGGCAGAGTTTGTCGCATTCTTTTGGACGGTAATTACATTTTCCAGGGCAGGCTTCCTGCCAGAGCTCGAAACGATGACCAACAGGCCCTTTTTAACCACCTGCTACGATTCCAGCCATGATTAGTTATTAATGTGCTGTGGAAACCCATTGCAAGAACACTTTGGTTTGATGCAACCCTTTCTGGTTATGTTACCAGGCTGGCTTCATGGAGAGGGAGGCTTGAAAGGAGAACAGGAAAATACCATAAGCAACAAAGACAGAAATTTGGGGGGCTGTGGAAAAACCATAGAGATTTTGTAAATGGTACAGGAGTGGGGACCAATTTTTCAGTGTGGACTTGCTCTGTCCTCACTGTTCCCCCATCAGCTGGGATTGAGCAGCTGTGATATGATATGAGCAACCCGATTTAAAGATAGAAACAATACTCCTGGTAAAAATCTGGGGTCTTTTTCACCCAACAAATACGAGGCTGCCATTTTCTTCTTGTGTTTTAGCTGACTCTGGGAAATGGGAGGCTTGAAAGCATTGGGTTTCTGCAGGTGTAAGGCACCTTCTGACTGCCTCCACCCAACAAACACCAGCTCCATGGGCTCATTCATATTTGAGAGAGAGCAGGGGTCTTAAACACACTGAATTCTTATGACTGGCATGAATATGTCATCCTGAAATAGCTCTGTGCTGGCTCCCAAGTAGCAACAGCCTGGCCACAAATGCTGTCTGTATTTATAGGTATTGTAGATGCTTACTATGGGGTATCACAGAGAGATATCAAAGCACAGAAGTTCATCTGTGGGTTGGTAGGATGTAGGAAGTTCACCCTGGCAGGAAAACTGATCTTTCAGTCAGAAGAAAACCTGTAATTTCCTCCACCTTTTAATTTCTACCTTCTAATTTTTACCATCTCCTTGTTTCCAAAAAAAGAAATGATGGTTCAGTGGCACATGGGGACCAAGCCTTGCATGAGGACAAGTCACACTGTTTCTGGCTGAAGGGAAGTAAGAGGCTCCTGTCACTGCATATCACACAATTCAGGTCTTTTCTTCATTAGACCACAGAGGATTGAGGCACCAAGAGGCTCAGGCATATGACCAAGGATACTCCCAGGGCTTTAGAGAATGAGGATCCTAATCTTCCACCTCTTTTCTCCTGAGCTGGTATCCAGAAATGCCCAGATTCCACATTAGGTACTTTAAAATCTGCTGTGAGGGATCCCGTCTCATAGTTTGTGCAGTCACCCATGGAAGTGTATGTCCTTCCCTTTTAATAATCAAGTCTTAATTTTATTTTCACTCATTAAGCACAGAAACAAGTCAAGGCTTGGCACACATCACAGGCACAAAGGACACATGTGCCTGGCACCTTTTCAAAGCAGCAGTCCTGAAGCGAGTAATCACAATTACATTCCACAGCAATTTCTATTCTTCACAGGTACCAAATATTAAAGGAAACACGACCAATAACAATGCTGATGTCCTGCATAGCATCTGAAACTCAAGAAAAATTGCTATTAATTCTGATTTGGGCCCCCTTAAATGGCAGACTTTGTAGACTTGGTCATGAGCACGTATTGTCCAGGGCGTATCAAACTCTTTGACAACTCTCTCACTCCTTTAAAGCCATCAGGATTTCTCCAGCCAGGCTTTCCATGGCATCCCTCCCATCCTCTCAGGCTGCATGCAGGCTGCCAGGGCTGGTTTGCAGCTTCCCTCTGAGCAGATCTCAATAAAGCCACCCACAGGATCCTGATAACAATTAATGTGAAACTCTGCCGTATGCCACCAAATCTGCATCCCGCGGGGGACACAGGAAAACTACTACCTCAGTTTTGTAATAAAGCCTCACCAATGGTATGACCATCTCAGGGGAACATTCCACCTCCTCTTTCACTCCATTTATTGTATGCCAGAGGTTTTCAGTAATAAAGACAGCACTATATTCATAAAGATCCAGAGCAGACACAGAGAAGGCACTCTGCATTTATTGTGTTGATTTCTGATTTGCAAAGCAGGCATAGATCTGCCAGAAAGCTCCCTGCCAGTGTAACCTGAACCGTAGGGAGGAGAAGGGGACTTAGTTTTTCACATTAGCCAGGTTTTGCTCCTTTTCTCAACTCCAAAAGCATTAAAGGTTAATTATTCTCTTCACTTTTTTCCTTCACCTGGTCAAATCCATGATTTAATAAGGAGATGAACATCTACAGACACCTTCGAGGTTCCTCAGTGCACAAGGAGTTGCCAAGAGAAAGAAAGCACACCACCACTCACAGCTTTAGAGGCTTAGAATATTCTGTGGAAGGTTTGGCAAAGCAGCACAGTAAAAAGAAAAGATTTTTCCATCTCTGTGAAAATAATTCCTTTAGTCCAGTGTCGAGACAAATCATCAGCCCTTGTGATTTTTTTTGCCAAAAGAAACATTCCCAAGACACTCCACTGAAATTATTGAAACATTATGCATTGATAGAGGGGAAAAGTAACTACACCAAGAGTTTGTTTCATCTCAGTACTACATTATATAAAGAGATCTTTTGTCTCCACCCAAATACATAATGCTGACAATCTTCTATTGAATAATTGGCTAAATTTGATGCAAAACACTTCAATTTGAGAGAATTTACCTTACGAACCACTTGCCACAGTGAGAAGTGTCCAGCAGACACAGCCCAGCAATCATCCTGCATGGTTCCCTCAGCAAACCTGATGGGTCTTGTTTTCCCAGCAGTAAGGTGCAAGGATCACAAGGGGGTTTCTGATCTGGAAGTGACCTTTATCAATGTTCTTAAATACGGAGGTTGTAGCAGAAAGTTCTAATCACTGCATCTTGGCAAGACTATGCACAAGACTGTAGCAAGGCTTTTGTTTAAGGGAAATTCCCTGGGCACTGCAGTCATAGAGTGTTCTCATGTCCAGTGACGAGCTGAAGCCTTCAGGCAAATTATTACACCTCTCCACTTAGGAAAGATAAAAGTTTTCTTTGACACTAAACGACCATTAAGCACGTAATACTAATAAGGGACAGTAACAGTTCAGAATGGTAATTGAAGTGTGTGCCATGAAGGACAGTTAGGAAACATGCAATTTTCACAGTCTGAATAGGTTAGAATCCATCTAGTTCATGACTTCAGTAAGTGTATCACTGCTCTGCAGTATTATGGCAAAGCTGTTGGGTCACATCTACTTTATCACCATAGTCAATGTAGGACTGCTGTTCCTGGCTTTTGCAAGGGGATTATTTTCAGGTGCCCAGATATACAATTTTGCTATGCAGAACTGAGCATTCATGCTCAGTTCAATACTGAACTAGTGAACAAGGGGAGAAAATTAAAATAGGGAAAAACTGTACTTGATGTTGCCTGTGAAAACCACTATTCCTTTCAGTAGCTGCTGCAATACAAAGAGGTGCTGACTGACACAGTCTGAAATTCAAAAACCCTTCTGGGGACACAGAGATCTGTGGTGCTGTTTATAAAGGGCCCTTCATCCATCCTGAAGTGACAACACTACACAGGCACTGCTGCAAACAGCGTGTTTAATCCCGCCTTTTGAATGCTCTCTAGCACTGATCCTGCTTTCTACACACTGCTGGGTAAGAAATGTGCTGCATCTGGCCATGGCAGGCAGTGAACAGAGCCCTGTCCCCCAAACCACCACTTTGTGCCACTCCTCCTGCACAGCTCGCAGAGGAAAGTGCCTGTGGTCCTGTCACAGCAAGAAAAGATAATGTGGAGGAAACCAGGTCACCTCTTGGTACACAGAGGAGACAAGCCGTTCCACAAACCTTTATAGCCCTTTAGTACTGGCATTTGAAGTAACTCTGGGCTTGCACAGAAGTGCTGGAGTTGAAGAGAGGTTTTAATGTGTTTGAAAGGGGGAAAAGGAGCTTGATGAGAGCCATGCTGCACATCCCAGATACAACATGTACAGATCTCCTCACCTGCCCCTGAGATGGGCACAGGAAGTCCATCCCTTTGCATGGAGGAGCTGGCTTTTGTTTCACTGTTCTCACAGCTTTTGTCATGGGGGATTATGAGACCTGAAAAACTCTCCAGACTGAGCAACTCCACTTCCAAACCTCCTGGATGCTGCTCATTCACCACTTCCAGAAAAAACTCCCAGTGAGGACTACATTTTTTATAACCTGCCAAAGGATGCAGAGGCCACTTTAGCATTATTACCATTACTTACCCAGGTATTAGAGTATTTCTCCTTCATCTGACTCCAGGAGACAATATCTCAATTGTTCCCCTTGCCAGGGAAGTACCTGCACCACTCCCTGTCTGATCCCTGAGATTTTGCAGGTGACTATTCCTGAATTGGAACAAAGCCAAAGGTCTCCAAACTGCTCCCTAACACATATGGCTGGATTAGGGTCTGAATTTTATTGCTCAGAAAGCAAACCAGGGAAAAAAAAAAAAAAAAAAAAAAGAAAGAAAAAGTAGCAGGAGCAGTCAGAAAAATCACATTTGTTACACATTAGAAATCTACCCCTTTCACTAACAAGTGCTTCTCTCTCCACAGAGGTTCTCAGACACATCTACATAAGAGGCTTGACTGAGCTAAGCTCTGGAATATGTGTCACGCCAGACCCAAATCACAGCGCTGTGATGTCACGGCCAGCAGCAGCTCAATTCCCAAGACTTGCCTTTTTTGCACCAAAATAGCAGTTAAGCCTGAACAGGAAGTTCTGAAATATTCATAACGATGGAATTAGAGGTAACACTTAATCCTCATTACTCACTATTGGTATTTAGGCAGCATACTGTCTGGCTCGTGAATAATCCAGAGGCAGAAGGCAAAAGAAGTTAATATATGAGAACAGGGCACTGTCATTTCTGAAAAGTGACTCTGCGCTGCCTGCTGGCTCTGTGTAATCTTTGTGGGCAGAGGCAATGCAAATTCCTCTCCCTTTACCTGTCATTGTAAGAAAAATTAGAGCTGGCATGAATAAAGAAGAGAGCAGACAGTTCCATCACATTCTGCTTGCAGCTACCTGGAGCCGTATTTACAGCGCACGAGTCGCATCGGAACTCCCCAGAGCATTTAGGAACACTTTGGTGGGTGGTTCTCCACTCCTGTACCACCAGGTCTGCCCAACAGCAGGAAGAACATGTTGCTCTAAGACTTTTAAGCCACAGATAGATATCCCCTCTCAAGTGCAGCCATGACCTCTTTTTTACTTCTCATTATGTCTTTGCTAGCAGTCAGGGCAGCTGGCCGAGCCATCAGTGCAAAGGCATCCTACCTCCTTCCAGTCAAGGGGAGCCAGATTAGCAAAGACCTGTTCATATGCTCAGTCACCTGGCTCACTTTGGTTTAGAGATGGATCAGAAGAGCCACTCTGCCTGCTGGGATCAAGGGTCAGCATCTCCTAAACACCAGCTAGAGAAATAAACTGCAGCTGACACAGGAGAGGCTAGAAAGGTCACATCTCTACAGCCTCGGTTTAATAACAGCACTCATTTCAGGGACTGCACATTCCACAGTTCTTGATCTCAGATTATTTTTTGGGGGAAAAAAGGTCAAAATATTGCCTTTCTCCCCTCTGAAGAAAGAACAAACTGAGAGCAAAATACATTGCTTTCCATTGCTGGCCAACAGCAAAGGAGACAATACAAGCCAAGCTTTTTTGGGTCTTCCCAGCACCCTATCACCAAACATCTCCCACACTTTGTGCTGGGTACCATCTTACTGTCATCTTCACCTTCCTGTGGGGAAGGTGCTGTGCTCTATCTCCCCTCTACTTCTACAAGGATATGAAAGCAGCAGCCAAGCTGAGGGTCCATCTGCCCCTATCACACAAATTCCTTACCCTTCAGCCGTGCTTTTCTCTCTCTCCTGGATGAAAGCTCCTGTTTCATCCCACTACCATGACCAAGGCATTTCACTTCCACTCAACCCATTAAAGCCCTTCAAGGATGGAGGCTGCTGCATTCTGATAAAGCCAGCAAGCACCAGGGTTTTGAGCAGAAGCTTTGAATTCACCGTCTAAGGCGTCAGCAGAGTGAGGGAGAGAGGGGGCATCCACAGAGGCTCTGTACCAATAAAAAAAGGCCTAAAAATGGACTGTCAGCTAGGAAAGCCCTTCAAAGAACTGCAGGGAAAGCACTTTTCCTTCTTATCCTCAGGAGTATAAAGGTTCATGTTTCAGTGCTGCCACTGTAGATGAGGACACATTGGGTACCACGACATACTTCACAGGTTCTGCAAGTCATCTCAGTGATGGGGTGACAAAGGCACAAGTTCAGGATTGCCACCACAGACAGGGCTGTGACAAGGTTTTGACTAGAGCACAGTCACTCCAGCTGGCTTCCAGCCTGCCAGCACTTGTAACCCTGCACTTGCAGCCTGCCAAGGGTCAGAGAACTGATCTCCAAAGCAACCTAAGTGATGAAAGTAAAACCTGATTCTCAGCTTGTGAGTCCTGGCTTGCATCAGGAAAGTTTAAAGGCAGTTCAGCTACGTGTCACATTGCAGAGCAGCTTCTGTCCTAAAATGACAGGTGATGTGGGTCAGTGCCCAGGTATCTCCATCTGGTTGTGAAATACTCTACAGATGTGGGAGAGCAGGCAGTGTGGCAGCCCTCTGCTTTGTGCAGAGGGTGCTGCAAGGTAGCAGAGAAAAAAAGAAAAGGAGATTCACTCATCAGCATGCAAGAGTGTCAAACCATCAGAGCCTGTCCTTTCCACCACTGGATTCTGCCCTGTGGAGACACAGATCTGTAAGTACAGAACAAAGCAGGAGCTTCACCTCTGACATTACAAAAAGAAAAAGAGCAAAAAGCCTGCTGCTTGCTCAGAGCTCCTCTGGGCCATCCCTGTTGTGTGGGCAGCAAAAGCTGATTGCAGATTGCTAACAGTAGTCGCCACTGCCATCTTCAAAATTGCCATTTGCAAGTGATTAATTAATGCTGCCTGGGAACAGACTGTATTGTTAATTAAGCTAAGGGGGACTTTTCAAAAGCAATACTGGTGAGTGCTACACTGCTGGAAGGGCTGAACATGGTTGTCTTTCCCCCTCCCAGAAACAGGGAAAACAAACAAACAAGTAAAGTATAGACCTGAACAAAAGGGGTCCTAGTACATTTTTAAACAGATCACATTTGGTAATTTCAAATAAATGCTATGCAATTTAATTTCCAAGGCTAGAGGCAAGAATAATACAGCCCTGCTGTGTTGTCTTCATCTGTCTTCTAATAAACTGATTAGAGCCCAACACGTTAAAAGCCCTGTGCACCATTATCTATTATTCAGGTCCCTAAAAGATGTTAATTAACCCGCATGTTCTGAGGAGCTCCATTGTAACACATACAATAGGGAGCCACATGGCACAGTCAAAGCACGTGTTGCTTACTCGTTTTGACTTAATTACATGGGCATGATGCCAGGGTGGTACTGGAAGAAAAAATACAGTATGGCAGAGACAATGTCCAGAAAAACACATCAGCTTACAGTTCATTATTTTACCAGGAAAAAACCCAAATAAATTCACCTTTCTCTGTTCTTAGTAACAAAAAACCCCCCATGTAGCATAGTCAGAACGAGGTTATGTGAGGCAAACCTGCAGCTCCTGGTCCCTAAGCCATTGAGAAATGAGTGGAAAGACTAAGAACAAGAAACTTCTGCACTACCTCCTGCAGCCATGACATGTGCATGCCCATCACAGATGAAGCTTCTGAAGGAGATGCATTACTCAGACCCCAACCAAGAACATAAAATATAAACTCTTTCAGAGGTTTATCACAAAATAAAGTCTTTCAGACTGTAAAGTTCAGCACACTTAAATGATTCAATAATGCTCTTCTAAGATGACAAAACCCTCTCCCCAGACTGCAAGGCTTGGGAGTACATGGTAACTGTACGAATTGTATTTCTGCATGAACATGGTAAAATAACATATGTTCAACCAAAAACACTGAGCCACAGCTGTTTGCACTGAAAATTGTACTTCTTCCTAAAAGCTCACCCTGAGGTAGACACTCTGCATGGAAAACCTTGGGTCAAGCTCTGAAAGCTGGCAAAGCTGGAAGCACTAAAACCAGCGTAGTGCAAAGGGACACAATCAGCTGTAATGCTGCTTGATCCATCTCCAGCACTGCAGAGGCAACATTTAACAGGACATCAGGTGGACACTCAACCTCCTGCACAGCCTGAGGTACCTGCATGGTGTTTTTTAAGCCCAGCCCTCAAACAGAGAGGTGATCAATGCACATGGGGAGGGTGCCTGAACTGCTGGTGACTGGTTTCCCAGCGTGGAGTCTTTAGTTTATGTGGTGGGCACTTGGTGCTGTACTGGTGAGAAAAGCACTGTGCTGAACATCCATGCACTGCATGGGTTAAAATACCTACCTAACCTGTGAGGTGATGGATATCAACAAAAACCAGCAGTGTAAACTGCTGATTTGGGGCCAGCCCAAGAATCAACAGATAAAACCAACTGTCACCCCTCACAACAGATCAGAGGGGATCAAAGCCAGCACTTTATACATTAAGCTACCTCACCTGTATCTTGCAAACCTCTCCCTTTTTTCTTGTTTTACAACACTTTCAAAAGAAAGTAAAAAGAAAAAAAAAAAAAGCCTCAGCAAAACCACAGACTTTTCCTATAAGGCTTCAAGGATCACGGGCAGGTGAGGCTGCAAGAGAAGCACTGCAATCAATCCCTGGCAGGAATGGATCCTCCCGCTGGGCTGCACCCCAATAACTCAGGTAACTCAGCAGGGTTTGGACAGGTGCACACCAAGCTCTTGTTGGAAGGGGTCACCAACAGCAGCTGGCCCCAAATGAGCCCTCAGCAGCCCAGCACCTGGCTCAGGGCTTGCTGATAAGGGCAGGACTTTGCTCAGGGGCAGGAACTGACGCTGTCCTCTGGGGGCTTCCATGCTCTGTTTCCCTGCCATAAATCTAAGCCAGCTCCATAAATCTGCTAACATAAACTGCTGGTGGGAGCTATGCAAACACAACACATGCAATGGGGAGTTTGGAGGGAGCCTACCTTTTGTTCATCTCCTAGTGCTGCTGGGATGTTTTTTTAAAACTGTTTCAGAGCTGCTCCATCTGCCAAGCACTTGTGATTTCAGCCAGCACAACCACCCAGCCACTGGGAGCATATTACTTTGAGCCATACAAGACCTTTGTGACAGAGTTTCAGATGTCTGTGGTGTTGGGATTTTGTACTTAACTGCAGGACAATTTGTTCCTTGTTCTCAGGAAGGTGGAACTTGAAGATATGACAAAATTTGTATTAGAATTAATGTTAAATGAAAAATCTGCACAGGTTACTTAAACTGTCCTTAAACCCTTGTGTGTTCTAGGGAACCAAGTATCAGGGTCAAGTTATCCCATGTGTATTCACCACAGACCTCATTCTTTCCTGACAAACACAGAAATTTGGAGAGGAACAGGCAATTTGAGGTTCCACTTACCCTGCTTAATCAAAGATTTCTCTTTACCTGTTCAGCTCCTTCTTTCTCTAATACAAATGTTGAGCTCTCACAATGCTTTCTCTGAAGTGTGAGCAGTGGAGCCTTTAGAGATGGACTATTGGACTGATGATAGGTTTGACCCTTCCTTTTTTAAAAATAAAAGGAAAAAAAAAAAAAAAAACCCACACAGAAGAACTCAGTAGTTGCTGAAGTAGCTACTCAGCAACACAGAAAGTTCCCATCTAAGGTTTATTCTGCTGGCAGAACTGTGAATGTGGAGCAGGTCCCCTGGAAGGAAGGGAATGCAGCAGCACCACCAGGATTTTATTCCATCTTATGTCAGCCCCTCTGCACATCCACCCAGCAATTCCTACTGCTGACAACGGCAGTATTTTTTTATGGGCACCCCCTATCAATGCAGATGCCATTAATATGTCTGTGTCTATCAGTGTAAGTAATAGAGCAGTGTTAATTGAATGGCTGAGTGCTCATTTCATCACACATTAACACTGCTAAAAGTTATATAATTCAGTTCCCAGGGAACATTTTACCATACACTATAAACTACCTCAAGAAAAAAGAAGGCCAAGACAAAGCAAACCAGCTCCTAGCAGCTTCTTCCCTCTTGGAGGGCTGTTATTTAATCAGCTTTTATTTCCATTATTTATCGTGTGGAAGCAACGGTGCCGTTTCACTGGCTGTAGCTTAAAATGTAATAAAATTTGGTTGTGACACAACAATACCTGAATCCTTCAGCCAAACCCTGTGTTTCAGTGTCAGGATGTACAAAATATTAATCATCTGATGCAGCTGCTGCCGTCTTTGTGAACAGAGCATATATTTCACTGCACCCTGGCACGTCTCTTCTCCTGAGGGCTTTTTTTAAAAAAGAGCCAGTGAGTTACTGAACCATTAAGGTTTCCAAGCCAGAAATTTGACCCAATATCCAGGTTTGTAATGCTCTTGGAAAATATTTAAATCAACGAGCAGACCCAGACCCCTAAATCACAGGAAAAGAACACCTGACACACCATTATACAACAAATCTTTTTTAAGAAGAGGCGGCTGATAAAGCTTAGCTCCTGGCATCATTATTTGCAATGTTTTATAACCAAGGAGGCCAGGTTCCTACTTACGGATTAGGTCACCAGACAGAGTCAGAAAACATTAGGGCTGACTAACTCCTTCTCAGACTTCATCTTTGAGTCATGAGTTTTGAAACACTTTAATTAAGGAGAATATTAGCACAATGCAACTGGGCAGTAGAAAGAATGCTTTGCTTGGAGGGGAGCACTGAAGGGCCATCTCTGATGAGGATGATGATAATGACCATGCACTGGGGCTGCCAAGGCTGGGTCAAGGCTCTGCTCTTGCCTTGGCCTGGCACAGCAGTAGCAGCCCAAGAGAAGTGGCTCCAGCTCCTTGGAGCAGTGCAGCTTTTGGACAATGTTCACGTGTCTGTTCAGCCCAGATTTTTAGAAAAAGGATCAGAGAAACACAAAGGAGGATCAGAACATTTCTTTTGGTGTCAGTGTCACTCCTGATGAGAACTGGGTCATTGAAGAAGAGCTATTTCAGCCATTATACCCAATTACAAAAAGGAATCAGCATCTAAAAATAAAGCTTTGTGTGCCTGAAATACATTAAAGGCAGATAATTCACAATCAACTAGAAAAGGCCACTTTCCCCAACAGGTTGAGACTGCATCTCTGCTGAGATGTCACTGAAATGTATCACTAATGTGGGAGTTGCATGCAAAGGACAACAGCCACAGCTCCTGAGGGATGATGCCACTACACAGGAACCTCATTCTTGGAGACTTTGAGAACAAGGAATTCCACAGTACTTCTGTAATTACTGCTGCTGAACGGAACTTGTCTGCTTTGAATTCACCGGTGTAACCAACCCAAGAATTGGCCAAATATCTGTTACCTCTCTCCAGCATCCCTCTCTGTTTAGACACATAAACAATATATCTCTGGATACTCCATCCTCCAAGGACCACAAAACATGCTCAGAGGTAAAATCAGTCCACCTGAAACACAAACCACCCTCTGGCAATGCTTGAGTCTTCCCACAGGCTCCACACTCAGCCTTCTAGCTCTGAAAAAAGTGCCATTGTCCCTCCAGAAGAGGATGTCTCAAGGCCACCCTAGATACCAACTTAAGTGGACACTGCCAAGCCAATCTTCCTGGTGGAAGCCAGGAGCAAAACACCTTTAGAACAGGAAGTTGGGAAACTGGGTGCAAGACTGCACAGCCAGCAATGGGCAGAGCCTCACAGCTTGTTTGATATATGCAAACATGCCAAAGATCAGACGTAGATTTGAAGCACTTGGAATTGCAAAGCTGGATTGAAGTCTCACAAAAATAATCTTCTTCATGGTACATCTTGTTCTCCCTATTTCTGAATGTGATGGAAACACTGCAGGAACAGCCTCTGCCATCACAGAGCAGCATATTGTATTCCCAGGCTGTGCTGCAATGGAAAAGCAGAAGTGAATGGAGCAGAAAAAAGCATAACACTTTGGCATTATCACCCTCAGAAACACTCTTTTTTTCTTTTCCTAGTATTCCATTTGAAAGTTTTTACACCCATTTTATCCTCAGAGAACTCCTCTTAAGGACAATTTCACAGAGAGGACCTAAAAGTGAAATCAGATTTGAGAAATTCATCCATGGGGTGGATACTCCATCTCTTCTCCAGAAAAGCAATTTATCTGTGCAAATCCAAGACAAAGGGCAGGGATGACAAGAGGGAGAGATACAGTCCAGCTGAAGGAGGGGCATCAAACACATTAGGAAGAGCAGAATAGCATCAACACTGATGAGGCATCACTGACTGATGGGGTAGTTCTTGCTCACACCTGAAGGAGTGCAAATTTAAAAGCTGCCTTTAGAGGATCATTATCTTACATCCCTTGCTTTTAGGGATGAAACTCCTTTCATTCTTCTCCACCTCCTTGGGACACACAACTCTTACACACCCTGTTCACCTGCCCCTGTGTCACACCCTGCTCTGTGTTCATCCCATCTCTTCAGATCCCAACACTACAAAGGTGCTCATTACATCACACTTGCAGTGTTAGCCTGACTTTCAAGAGCTTACAAGTGGAATTCAATAGCAGCCAGTACACAGGGAGTTGCAGGAAATCAGCAAGTTCTTCACACAGGCCCAATTCAGGGTAATTGCTAATCACACATTCATTACAGATGCAACCTTTTCTGACCCAATTCTCAGCAGGCAACATCTGTCTGCCTGCAAAAATGTGCATCACTGTGCTGTGACTCTCGCATGTGTAAGAAGGAGTTATTATGTACAAAAAGCTCTCCTTTTTGGTCAGAAATCTTCCAACAGCTTGCATGAGTTTTGCCAGTCTCTGCCTTCCTTCCTTCACCAAGGAACTTGCACCATTTGTCACTGCAACTTTTCATGGGCTATCCTGTCCCACACTTCACTGCTTACCAAAAACCTGCCCTTATAGTCTGAGGGATGCTCCTTCCTGGGCCTAAAAAGCAGAAGTGTCAGGGCTGCTCCTGAGGCTGAAAGTTCTGGAAGGTAGGGAAGCAGCAGGGGAGAGCTGCAGGAGGAGCATCTGCTCCTTTCTCTTCGTCTGCAAACATCTCCCAGCTCCAGCCAAGCTGCTCTGTGCTAACTACCTGCTAATCCAAATTTGCTCACTGCTCACAGGATGGCCACCACCTCCAAGATCTGTACGGAGGGATATTAAAAGAAAGATGAAACTAATGTGCAGCCATTTTGTCAGTGGTTAACACAGAGCAATTACCACCACGTTCGTGTTCCATAACAGGCAACAAGCTCTTAACAAAGTGATGTTGTACAGGAGGCTGCTGCAGATCACAGCTGGGAGCAGGGCTGAGAGCTCGGAAGCACTCCTGGTTAAAAATAGGACAGTGCATGGAAGAGGTAGGATTTTTAACTTCTAAAAATAGTCTTCCCTAAAAGGATGCTTTTTACCTTGCTCACACATCACATGTGTATCAGACCTCTCAGCAAGTACCAGCTGTTACATCAGGATTTTTGCCTGGTCCTAATTTATTATTTCAGAAACATGAAATCCTAACTCACAAATTAAAAAAAAAAAAAAAGAAAAATATTCACCATAATGACTCATTCTGAGAACTACATTCACAAATACTCCCTTCCCCCTACCAGGGGATACATTCCAGGACCATGTGAGCAAGGAAACACAGTGGCAGTCTCCAAACAACAGGGCCTCTGCTTATTTAACAGTTTTGGCGAGCCTGTTTCCTGATTCAGTGCTTCAGATTTGCAACAACAGAAGCGGGAGATTACAGAGCAAGTCCGTGTGGAGGCTGGGGTAAATGTAGGTCGACCAAACTGAATTTCCTACGAGGTGCAGGAGAGCGGTGTTGTCACACCATAATGGTCTCCAGCTGCTACGCCACCAAAATACACAGCTAACATTTAAAATACACACGTAGAGTGCTTAAAAGCATGTACAAAGCTGGCTCATCTGACAGCAGGTCTGCAGGGCAGAGTCACTAGCACAGGACTGGGTATTTATGGAAAGCACAGAGAGCCATCACTGGGTGACACTGTTTACATGGGGCTGATCCTGCTGTGGAAGCACCTAAATCAGACTGGGATGAGCAGGATTAAATGAAATGATTCTCTGAATTCCTGCCTTCTATTGCTCTGCCAGCATCCCTGCTAAACTTGATGTTAATGCGCAGCACCAGAGTTGTTATTCCACAGGAGCAAGGGAAGCCCAATCTGCACTGCTGGGCAGGGAGAAAGGGGAGGGAATGTGACCCAGCACGGAACTAGCAATGGAGCTGCTGTTCCCAGCCCTGCCACCTGCCCATCCCTGTGCAAGGAAACCTGCCTTTTTGTGCTCTAATTTCCCAATCTCCAAAGCCAGGCTTCTCTGTGAAGATCTCCCAGATCCACACATGTTCAAGAGCTAGACTCCTCTCTAAAATGAGGGCAGCAAAGCCTCAGGGCCAATAAAGATGCAGGGACCACCCAAGCAATGTGTGTGAGTCAGTGGAATTCCTCCAGTTTTCCATTTGTCCACAGTAACCAATGAGCCACGACGCTGGCAGGCTGCCACAGGACTCTGACAGCAACTGCTAAAAATTATGGGGTTGGTTTTTCCCTTGGTTTGGGCATAATGAAATAGGAGCAGTGAATGTATCGATCTATTTTTAAGCCAGTGCAGCAACCAGCAACATCTGACAGAAGTGCTGGGCACCACAGATTTCCAAAAGGAAAAGCTGCCTCAGTCTGGACTGCCCAAAGGATATTGACTTTCTCTCAGTGGGCTCCATAGCCCTGACTACAAGACAGGTGGGATTCCAGAAAACACAAGGTATAAAGGCCACCAGAATTAGTGTCTTTCAAAACATAGCTCTGAAGACTCTTTTTATAGGTGCTTTGACTTAGCCTTTGGCAGAAAAGGAAGGAAAGATAAATATAAGCATTTCTTTCCCTCCTACCTCCTGGGCTGGCTATATTTATACTGCCACACAGACTGCTGACAGGTTGGTTCAAAAGTCTTTGTAGGAATAACCTGAAAAAGACTCAATTTTCTCAACAGCCTCCTTCAAGTGACAAATAAATTACATGCAGTGATACAGCTGCTGTGTGACCAGGACTCGAGGTGTGCACTCATGGTAAACAAGAGATGCATTTGCACTATTTGTTCCTCCCACATGAGCTCTAGGAGGTAGCTCAAGATAAGTTCACCTGGTAGAACTTGCCTCAGGGATTCTCTTTTCAGCTTTAGCATTTTACAGGGTGGAATGGCCTGGGAGCAACTTCAGACACAAGTTTGTCTATGTGTTAATGACAGAACACTGGAAGGAAAAGCACTGGCAAAGCTGATGTATGATGAACAGCTTTCCTTCTATGCAACATCCTGGCTCCCTGGCTCCCACTCTGGCAAAGCACTTTCTAGCATTTCACATTGCAACTTTCTCCAAGAGCTGAAAGATTGTTCAGGGACAACAAACAATGGAGGTCTGAGGAAGACACCTGCAACTGAGCTTGCTTATTGCATTATGTTGGAAAAAACCCCAGAGCTATCAACTCCGTGTGGGAGAAGACATTTAGCAATTCCTTTATCCTGTATAATAAGCTGAAAGAATTGGAGGGAATTTTTGTTGGCCAAAACAAATAATTGCTTGTTCCTGGGACAAGGGACTGAGGGCCCATGTTTGTATTTTGAGAGTGAAAAACAGAGCAGGTGTAGTGTACAGGTTGTACTGTACCTGTGGGCACAAACATCTACAGCATCTCATCAGATCCACTGCCAAGACAGAAGCAACCATAAGGCACTGATACCCAGCAGAGTGTAAAAAGCAGCAAGAAGATTTCTGAATTTTATTTGCCTTAGTTACAGCAACAGGCAAGTGTCTGGGCAAGCAGCTCTGGTGCCATGCAAATCTCTGGCGTCCCCATATGTCCAAAGGAACTGAAAGAAAGGAATTCATTAAAGGATACGGTGACGTGCCTTTGGTGCTTCCAAAGCTACGCTGTCTGCCTCTGAACAACTGAGTCATAATCACAAAGGAAACTCTTCTGAAGTTTATTTCTCCTCTAATTTGCATCTTGTTCTCTTGCTCCTCTTTTGTAAGTTGTGCTTTGAAAGCACATTTCCCTGCCAGCAGCAGAGCAGAGCTGAGAGGCGAGAAATCTCCCTCCCACCACTGCAAGGATTCCTTGCTGGCTGCCCACGTGTCTCCCATCGCTGGGCTGACCCTGCCCATGGGTGGGCAGGGGGAGCTCCCTCTCAGAGCTCACCTACCACCCACCTGCAAGGGCTCTGGAGACAGCTCCATTCCCTGAGCTGCGCCACAACACTTGGAGATAAATTGTGTTTCATCAGAAGGACAAAAATAGAGATGCTCACTGTTGATTGACACGCGCCCCATCCCTGTGGGTGTGTGCTCCTGTGCTTTCCTCAGCCTGGTTTCCAGGAGTGTGGCTGGCCTAGAGCAAACTCTGCAGCTGGCTGAGGCTGCTACTCTGAGCTCAACTGTCTGACCATGACAGAGCATCACATTCTCGGGCCACGGTCCCTGCATTTGACTGGAAAAAAATAATACATTTATCAGTCAAGACACTTAGTGTGTAAGGGGAACGAGGTACAGGTCTATGATAGAATTCCATTTATCCAACATCCTTTGTACAGCGTAATGTGCTTCCATCCAAAATTCCAACATCTCTCTAAGCCAGAAGTTTCACTTTTGCTCTGTCTAAGGGGCCATGTTGCAGCCCCTGAGGATAATAGGGTGGTCCACTCTACCCTAACCCTTGTACTTATGACTGTGGACTGATAGGACGTGGTTCAAAACACATTTATTGTTTTCTGAAGGGACTTTAAATGCAACAGCATCTCATGCTGATGAATTCCGGGGGAAAAAACGCAATGGACAGGCATAGTTTTTCAAAATCCCCACTACTGCAGGCCTCTGCTTGAAGCTAGAACTCATTTTTATAGGAAGCCTATCAAAACAACCAGAAAATCATGACAGAAAGAGATTTCAGTCCTACTGTCTGCAGAGCCAGTTATGCCCTGCAGGACTGACTACTCTGACCTTCACATTTCTCCTTCAAGGGGCAACATGTGGGCTGGACAGAGCTGTGCCCACCTCTCCAAGTTCAGGGCTGATCCTAGAACTCAGTAAAACTGACAACTCCAAAATTATGCCAAGTTTTTGCCTAGGAAAGACAGCTTTATCCAGTTCCTCAAATCCCATTAATGGCTCCTTGACTATAGTCTATATATCTAACTCGAAATGCAAGGGGAAAAAAAATAAAGGAAAGAAAATATTTAAAGAAAAAAAAAAAGATTTCAAGGTCAAAACATTGTGTTTAATATTTCCATGAATAATGCAATGGCAGCAGTATGACACTGTGCCTTCTGCCCCCATCATGGTTTCTCAATCATCAGAATTCTAAAGGTGTCTTTCCGTCTCTCTCCAACGTTCATAGGTAGATACTTGACAATTCAGTAAACTAAACTGAAATGAAGGCTCAACAGAGCACAAAATTTGAGGCTAGTTGGAGCCTTTGAACCAGACCATTATGATATTTTGGGTCAGTGAGTAGGAAAACAAGTTGGGATAGCGAAATGTCAAAGTGTAAAACTGTCAGAAAAAAAAAGATGTCAGAAACAATATACTCTCATTCCTCCCTGAAGATGATTCTGTCTGTAATATAATACCAAAATTATTTTACACACTGGAGATCCATGAAGTCCTTTCAGCTGGAATGGCAGCAACTGATATCTCGCTCTGGAGTGTGCACACTGAGCTTCGTCACTCCTGATCTCGTGCTTCCAGAGCTGACCATGAGATTTTATTGGTAGCACAAAAAAGTTCTTCAATAAAGCTAAGCTGATGGGTTTGCACTGCTGAGAAAAGAAGATGTATTTATTTTGATCATTTTATCTCCTCAGAGATAAAACTAAGACTTTAGTCACCAAAATCACACCAAATCACAGATCTTCTGTGTGGATAAGTTGAATGTTAAAGTATTTTCTTAGCTAGAAAAGACAGATCTATTTTATTTTCTTGAACCAAAATGCAATAGAGAACCTACAGTGTCATTGCTAGAAATATTCTTCTAAAAAGGAAGCAAAGATACTTGTTAAACCCTTTAGGATAAATTGGCACTCACTCATGTATTTAAATCAATGACAAGAGATAGAAATATCTGAAGTGATGCATGAACATTTTGAAATAAGCTGGCTGAAGTTTCTCCAATTAGACAGCGCTGGGATTCAACAATTAACTTCAGCCATTCATTGTGTGAAGTATCTGGTGTAACCTCACTGTAAAAGAGCAAATAAGCTGCAATTGGAGCAAGAATGTGTCCCTTGACAAACAATTATGAGTACATATAATATGAGGGGAAAAGACAGCTCGAGGACTCTTAGACCCTCACAAAATCATAGAAGATGAAGAGTTTCAGATATCAGAACCTGATCATCAATAAAACACCAGGGATCATGATCCTCCTATGGCTATTAATGGATTTACATAAAAATGCCTCTGAAGGGCTCCTGCCCTGTGTGCCAATCCCACCATGGCTTAACTGGAATCTTTGCTGAAAGCTGGGTGTCAATGCCAGAATAAATCTGAAGAAATGCAAAGTTTGATTTTGCCCTGAGATGCTCACTGAAGGACCACAGAGAGGAACATCAGCAGCTGCACGATGGAGGACACTCTTCAGGTCACACAATCTGGCACCCAGGAGCATTAAACTAATTTCAAATAGTTTAAAATGACATCTGTAAGTTAGCATCCATTTTCTTCTGCACATTGACTAGTGAAATGAGTAATCCCCTTCTTCAGCTCCCAGGGGAAAGCCAGGACAAATACATTTTGTCAATCACAATATATCATTCTGCAGCCCCAGCTTCCCCAGAGAACCTCAGCACACGAGTCATTTACTGGACTGGATGGGTCTTCAGCATACAAACTGCTGAAAATCATCTTGCATTCAACCCTGAGAGGACAGTTGTGATAAATATTTCCAAACTCTCATTTCTGTGGTTCCATTCCATGTACTTCTGTTAAAAAGATAAAAGGTAAGAGAACAAGTGGAGTTAAAACAGCCACTTGCAGGCAATGCCTAGCATTATCCATCCAGGTCAAGGATTCTGGAATGTAAATACAATGCAACAAAGGCTACAAAATAATGGACTTGATTGTTTTCAAGTGTGTCTTTCTCTCTCTAGGAGAACTGCCTTGACATAAGCCCTGGAAATGCAGTGCCCTCAGTAAGCAGAAGCAGCCTTGGAGTGAATCTGTTGAGTTTAACCTTGTATCTACAAGTCTGTGCTTTTCTCATGCTTATTCCCTCATCAGAGAAGTTATTCAGAAGGAGAGACCAGCAAAGACAATTGTCAAACGTTTTCATCTGCTGAAGTGATGCCTTGGAGATGACCTGCACCCCACCTGTGATCACAAACCCTGTCACAAACAATGTCAACCAAAATGATGCCTTCAAGAACAGAAACACCAGGTATGTACCTGACAATGTATTTACAGGCCACCTAACTAAGAGGAAGGCCAAAACCCAAGTAATCAAGCAGGGATGAGTCAGCTGCTGCTTGCAGGTAGCTCACAGGGAACAATTCAGCCAATTCTAATATTTTTTGTAAATATAATACTACAGTATTTCTGAAGAGCTTAAACAAATGGAAGAAACTATCTTTTTGCCCCAATTAATTTTGAAGTTGGGGAACTCACTGTCAAGTAACGAGTGCCAAAACTGTAGATGGATTGAGAAAGCAATTGGACAAAATAAAAAATTCTCTCTTCCTGCCAAGTAACACAGCAGACAGGAGAGAGCAGGGTTTCACTTCCCCCACCATGAGACGGGGCAAAAGGCAATTCAAGGAGGAGCTAACATCACATCAGACCACCAGCATTCAAAACCCAGCCCTGGTCAGTACAGGAATTTGAAGAGAGAGATTCTCAGTTTGTACAACCCAAGTGTACTCTGTTGTTTTATATTTGCTCAACATTTGGCCCATGGATTTTCCATCATGGAGAAGCTCTTGTGCAGCCACAGAAATGTGACAGCACACACAAGATGTGCTCCTCCTGGTGACCAAGTTTGTATTGATGGCATTGAGTCACAGGTTTGCTGACTTTGATTCTGACAGGCACTAGAGAACCCCAGCAAGCTCCCAAACAGCTTTTGGGAAGAGAGAAGCACTAGTAATTTTGCACAAACATATACACAGGGTGAGCTACACAGTCACAAAAAAAGCAGTAGCATAAAAACAACCTGGATCCCAGTCCAAGGATGCTCAATCCAATAATTTAGACATATCAGCATGAAAGCCTCTGAAGTGGATTCTGGCTGCAGCCACTGTGCTTAGAAGCTCTTTTCTTTGTCATTCCCCTCTAATCAAATGTTTTACTTTGCAGAGACAAATTACATTCCTAGCTTTTATTTACTCAGGAACTGCTGTGACCAAGCAATCAGCTCTAACACTCTTCTGTCAGGTTTAAAATGCTGATGGTCAAATAACACAAGGGGTGATTCATCTTTCAAATACATCAAGCTGCTTGCAATTGCCTGACTGCTTTTCACACACCAAGGAGTGGTTGGTTTAGGGGTCTGCTATTCACAACAAACAGGATTCCTCCAAGTGACTTTCCCAGACATTCACAGTTGTCCCACACTGTTATTTTTAGGCTCTTCTCAAGTTTCATTGCACATGGGACGGTATGGAAGTCATACATCAACAGGCAGCACCTCTATAGGACAGTGAACAGGTTCCAGGAACAGTTAGATCCAAACACCTCTCCTGTCACCACCTGCACAAGATGCTGGAGCAGCCTCTTTTTGCTCCCAGCCACAGCCACACTGGAGTCAGACACCACAACTGACAACAAAGTGGGTGAAAACCAGGCTACAAGGCTACAAGCTGGCCAAAACTTTCCCATATATTATTTAATTTAAAGGAAGTTTTTCCATAAAAAGGTAAAAAAAAAATCAATACTGCTTTTTCCTAATAAAAACATCTTAAGAGACACAAAAAAAAAATCAGAAAACTTGAGAGGGGAAGAGGGACTGGCAAAAAACTGTTTAAGTGGCAGAAAGAAAACTCAGTCCATCCCTTTCCTTCTGCCATTGTGGGAGCACAATTCACTGGGAGGTTTCAGTCCCACTGACTGGCTGCTCACAACCATTATTAAGAATGTCCAAGCTCCAGGTTCCTCTTTCTGTCCCAAGTGCTCCTTCCACCACAGAGGATGAAGCTGATGCACAAAGACCTGGATAGATGTCTTTGTTCCAGCTTTTCAGTGGACAGAGAAATCAGGGCATGTAATTAATGCTGGCAGTTGGCACAAATCTAACTTTTCTTTGAGTTGTGGACTATATAAGACAGCCTGAATCTCCATCCCAAATTCAAACCACTGCAAAGGATGCACATCAAAGAGGCTGTGGCTCAGCATATTATCCTAAACTTCTGCATGTGGAAAAAAAAAAAATAATACAGAGAGTTCAGCACTAATTCTTTTCTTTATTAGAAGTCAGTGCAGACCATATGTGATCCAACTTTCTGGACACAAGACAGCCACCTGGCACCAAAGCACTGCACTCAATTAGTGTGATGGATTGATTTCTCCAAGAGGCCAAATTAATGCAAAGCATTAGTGTTATCCAGCTTGTATCAGCATCTCACAGTTCACAGAGCAGGTGACACCAGCCTGGCAACACTACGGAGACACAGGGAAAATGTGGATCCCTAATGCTGGCCAGCTGGTCAAGCCCAGAGCCTGGATTTGAGGAAACCTGGGGAGGCTGTCACAGGACCCCTGCTCAGGTAGGAAACTTCACTCAGCCCCTGATGTCAGCAACCCTGACTGCAACCTGCTAGCAAGTCTTTTCATTACCCTCTTTCTCTTTGCCCTGAAAACCCCAAGCCCTACCTCACACCTCAACATCTTGCCAAAAAGGGCTTTTCTCTTTCTGCCATTTATGCACAGACAACACATTTCTCTGCTTCTTATCCTTATTATATGCAACCTTGGGCTCCCATGTTTTGTTCTCACAAGAAGTGCTTTCTGCAGGCAAAGGAACTGGCTGAATTCATCTGCCAAGGAACATGGATCACACTCTAAGAGTCCCCTGGCAGGTCACAAAATCTTCAAACTACAAGCAAAGAGCACTTCAGGAACTCTCACTATAAGCAAAAATAGCTCTGGAGACCCAACTGCTGTAACAGACTCAACAGCTACAGCTTCAAAAATTCAGCAGAATTTTACTTTTCCAAAAACCTAGAAGAACATTTATTTTTTTTTTCTTTGTGAAATCAAAAGTGGGAACAAACCCCAGGAAAAAGAAGCAAGGGAGTACAGTGGAGCTCTCATTTCTGCTCAAGTTTGTAGGCATTGCTGCAGCAGACTTCACTGTATAAAATAATAGACTCTTCCTGTGGTATTTTGGCTGCTGCAGCCCCAGCTGGAGTACAAACACATACTGAAAGCCAAGGAAACAAAAAATAATGAAAAGAAATCATTATTTTTTAAAAGCTGAAAAAAATTAATTTGAATATGGCATTTGTTTTTAATTTAAAGCCATGGCAACTGCACCAGCAAACTTATTACATCCTCTTCACAAATGGACTGGTTCAGGGCAACACCAAATGCTAAGTTATGACCACAGACCTGCAAAACTGCAGGTGCTAAACACACTCTCAGCGAGTCCACTTCATGTTTAAGAGAATATAGCTATAATTCAAAGGAATAACACAGATTTCCAAGGAACATCAATACAAATATACTTGTTCTGATTTTGATGGGCACACATTGGGCCAAATCAGCAGGTACAGTAACACTGAGTCTTTTACAATGACTGATGCTGCAAACTATGCAGCACAGAGGCATTTTGCTCCCACCTGTGAGCTCCAGGCTCCCCAAAGGGGCTACTCTGGTGTGATTTTGTAGCTAGCAGTACATCAGAACAGACAGTCCAGGAACCACTAGGAAATTATATTACAACAATCAGTTAAAGGGTAAATTAATATTTGTATCAAAAGCCTGATTTACTGATAAATTGGTACCTTTTTCCCGTATTATCTTTATGGCATAAGAAAAAGGAAGAAAAATAGGAACTAAATAAAATGAGATTTCACAATAGAATAATTTACTCAGGCAAATATATTCAGAGACACCCCATCACAGCCAAGCAGTGATCACCAAGCCAAGCAGAACAACCCCTAACATGCACTGACTGTATTGTCTGAGGAGATATGGCAGGGGAGGGGAATAAACATCACTTAGAAATGGAAAGGGAAAAGGTACAGATGGTTTTGTAACTCAGAAAAACGCGAGGAAGGAAACATTGACAAATTTATACTTGGGTAAAGATCACCGAGGCTTCTGTTTCCTCCTTCCTTCTCCTCTATCCTGAGATTCTTGTTGAAAAGGAATTTACAACCTCCTTGCAGGGCTTTGCTGTAAAGTGGGTCCTTAGTTTCCTCTTTTTAGGTTCCTTCTGACAGCCTTGGCCTAGGGCACACTGGAGCAGCACCTCACTGACAGCTGTTGCTCTGGCTCCCTTCTCAAACTTGCTTGGAGAAATTAACTGTATTAGCAAATGCAGATGGGAGGGGGCAACCTACAGGTTATACCTCCATGGCATCCCTTTTAGAGGTAAAAATAATCAAAACAGCCTATGTGCAAACTCCAGGCCCTGCCTTTTTATGTTCTGGTAACACCTGGCCACTTCTGCTAATCCTTTGTTCTTTGGCAAAACGGAAAACAGAAGCTTATCTACACAGATCATAAACTAGAAAGAAGGCTTTCATCTCCTGGAAACCGTGCACACCAACAACAGTCACCACCAAAAAATCACCAGTGACTGTTTGCAGAGCGCTGACAGGAAAACCCAAGGTCAGCCTTCCCCACACCACCATCTGCTAAACCTCTCTCTCAGATGCCAACCCCTCGGCTTGACATCACCAATATCCCACCTCTGCTCTGCTCTAACAAGGTGCCCACACTTCCCAAGCAGGGGATTCTTCCCAGAAGAGGCAGCTCCCTTCCTCACGTGAGACTGAGTCCCACCATCACTGCCCAGTGATGCCACCTCCCACAAACAGTCTGAGGGCACTCTGGGGACTGCCACTCTCAGATGTGAAGGCTGAATTAAAACTGGACTTTGGAGGCAGCACCTGAGTTAAGCTCCCAAAGCAGCTGGGTGCCTGTTCGTGGGATTGGGAGCGTGCTGCTCAACAGCCAGCACCAGGAGCAGGACAAAGAGCAGCAACCACAAGCACTGGAGTGAAGACAGACAGACAGACAGACAGAAAGGCTGTGGTCAAGCCTGTGGAGAGAGTTAGTGGGGACTGATGGGAGTGCCAGATGGTAACACAGCAAAGTTTTGCCCTCTGCTGTGGGTAACAGCATTGCCCTCTGAGCAGCTCCACTGTCAGTGCAAAATCCACTCTTGTTCAGGGTCTTGGTGAATATTTGCACCCAGGTCCTCCCACACTGGTGCCATGAAATGATGCACAAGCCCAGATGCTGCAGTGGCCACGGGGAGGGGAGGCTCTCAGCCACCCACAAATAAAGTGTTTGTCTTGAAGTTTAAATCTAAATAAGCCATTTGGAAACTTGCCCTGGTGATTCTGGTATTCTACAGGATCTGTCAAATGCCTCAGTGAGAAGCCAGGTGCCTGGTTCCTATGGATGGGAAAGGTTTCCCTCCATGTATCTGTACATACAAGCATGGTATGATCCAGGCAGCCTAAAATAGCTGCCTTGAGCCCTGGCACTGAGAGGCAGATGTGTCTGATGACTTTGATACTGAATTTTTTGGAGGTCATAGGAAAACCCCTGTTTGAGTCCTAGGTCACTGTGATCCTGAGGAATAACTGGAGAAATGGTCCAGTCAGACCAAGCTTACACAGCTGTACATAACAGGGTTTCAAGAACAACTCCCTCCACACAAAAGGGTCTGTGATACAAAAATATCATTACTTTGTCCTGCCCTATCACACCCAAGGCCAAACTCTCAGCCTCTGGTACTGAGGGTGACAGAACAAGGACTCTTGCCTTGATGCACGCAAATTTGGGCTGCCACATAAGTGAAAATCCTGGAATCAACCCACTGCACAACTTGTGTACCATTAAAAAATACTACTGACTCAAAAAACAAGTTCAGTATGTGAAGAAAAATATTTCCAGCGAGTCAGTGGGGAATACATCACTGCTCCTCACGCACAGAGGAAATGTTATTCCCACCTTGCAATTCTCCAGCACAAGAATTCCCAAAGCTTCATTCCCTTTGCTGGGAAAGCAGTGAACAGCACGTTAAAATGGGCTGCTGCTCACAAAAATCCCAGGCAGAACTTCCAGCTTCTCTGTCCCCCATTCCTGCACTAGTGACACCAGAGTCACGTGGGATGTATAAAATTACAGCTCTAAGAGTACAGCACCAGTGATGATATAAATAGGTGGTGATGCACAGATGACGACAAAGATGAAGGGTCAGGGATTTATGGTCTGTCAGGTGTTGCATGAGCAGATGGTGGCCAACAGCAGCAAAGAAGCCCACAGCCATGCCAGACAGCTTTGCTCTGTTCATATCTCAAGCTCCACATCTGCTGAAAGAGTTTCCACTTCCTGAGCAGCTTCCCAGAATTGGCAGGGTGGTATTTCCTGTCCACACTATCCAGAGATGAAGCTGCTGCCTGAGCTCAGATGCAGCAGGAGGGACGTGCCCGGACCCCAGGACACACTCTGAAGTCCAGTGCTGTGCAGTGACCTACATCAACCAGCCTAGCCACAGAGGCAGGCTGCTTACAGCTAAATGAAAGGCCTAAAAACTTGAAGATTTGGAGGATTACAAGGGAGATGAGGCTGAGTCAGGTCCTAATCCTAAGTATTTGCCTGATTTTGTGTGCTAAAATGAGATCTCTGTCACACTATGTACTGCAAGTTTTCTAGTTTGAATTTGTTCCCAACCTTGTAGCATTTGCCACCTCAGCCTCTTTTCTTACCATAAATTTCAGCACTGGAAGATGACACATCACTGGAAGACTAAGCACTATGAGTAGGACACCCTGGTTTGGTCCTCTGGATTCAGTGTTATCTTGAGGTAAGAGACCCAAACATACAAATCCTCCCTTTCCCTGCTGCTCTGACTACAGTGCTCCTTCATGTCAAAAGTCAAAGCAACAAAAATCCCCAGCTGCTGAGAAAGGTATAAAATAAAGTTGGTTTTTCACAACATCTTCTCTACTAGGTAGATGTAGAAACATCTTAATGAGCTAAAATAGGATCTTGAGCTGTATTCCAGAGGTGCTGGCAGAATATTGACTGCTCAAAACATGTAGAAATGGATGTAGCACCACGTGGCATAATCAGTGCTGCCTGAAACCAGGCAGTGATCAAACAGTCCTCAGACTAAGAAAATTTATTTAAATATCCTAATTAGACACTTTGTCCCTCTGTTTAGTCCCACATATATAACAGGACATGCAAATACAAGTCAGCAGCATGGAAAGAGGAGGAAGAAGCTCGAGGGAGGAAGGAAGAAGTACAGTCAACCATAAGCTGCCCAACTAAGGACAAGAAATCTGGAAGTGTGAACTTCGGTTTAAGCATCCTATTTCCATCACATTTTCATGGGAAAAGAAATATCCATGCTCGAAAGGTCCAATTACTGACAGGACAGCATGAATGTAGGAAAAACCCCTCAGATTCCCAGAAAAGTCAGGAATCCTTAACTATGGTTTAAAAACTAATCCGCTGCCACTGCATTGTTGAGACCCCGATGAAACTTGTACGGGGCTTTAAGGCTTTCAAGGGAAATTTTAGACAGAGCACTAGCATTTCATGGATCAGACAATCCAATTTAAGGGTTTGCCTATGCTAGAAGTTCACTGCTTTTACTTGCCTGCGGTGGTTAGAGCGGCATCCTGCTCAGCCAGGCACACGCCTCAACATGGGTGCAGTTGTGCATGTAATAGTAATTGCATTTGTAGGGCTTATTTGCTTTTTTAGGCAAAATAAACTGTTCTGAATAAGACAGTGTTCCCCTCAGTCCAGCACTGGGAAAACCAGGGGTACAAAAATAAAATCCCATCTCTGACAACATGGTTTTTGATTGGTCTGTGTTTTCTAGCAGGCCAATATCTGAACACTTGCAGAGACAGGAGGTGAGCAGAGAACCAGGGGAGAAGATAAAATACCTCCTTTCCAATTTGCATGGATTTACTAGTGCCCCAGCAGTGATGTTTCACAGCATATTTCCCCCTAGGAAAGGAGGAAATGGGCTGACATCCCACTATCTTTTCCACCCTGTGCTGTATCACCTTCAAATTAGCTCTACATGGAAATAAACTCTCTCCTAAAGCAAATAAAACTTTTCCTCATAGAACAGTAAGTTTTCTTCTAGCTTGAGACTCTGTAATTTTAAATACAAACTTGCTCCCTTTACACCAATTTCTTAACATTTATGGAGTGACCCACAGGCACGAAACAGGATTCCCAGCAACACCAACTCTTTAGGCAGCTTTGAACCTTGGTCAGGGTGTCACATTAGCAGAGCCCCAGCTAATGATTTATTTGAGTCATTTTCACATGAGAAAACTTGGTTTTTCATGGTGCAAACTGAAAGGGACAGTTTCAAGTCCCTTCTCTTTCCAAACACAGTTTGCAAATATTTTTTTTAATTGCTCCTATATTTTCTCCAAGATGACTTCAAAACAAGCAATATCATCTTTCCCAGTCTGGCACAATGTTCTGCTCAGAAATTTCAAACGCAAAGAAAAATTAAGAAGTAAATAAACATTCAAAAATATAACCTTTGGTTTAGTATTAGGAATCTGCTTTTTTCATCTCATCTCCCATCAAGTCACAGATTGATTTTGGAGGATGAAAGCAAAGCAAGCCAGAAACACCATCCTCCTGCTGACTACCTACTTTATCCATTTGGTTGCAATATCTTCTGCAGCTTGAGATTTTGGGGGATTGGTGCATGTTTGAGCCCAGGAACCACCCAGCCTCCTTCCCCTGCCATTCCCACTGCAGCACTGAGGGTGCCAACACTCAAGGAGCAGGCAGAAATGCTGGATGGCACTGCCTGGCCCAAATGTACATCTAAAAATGCACATCTAAACATGTTTTATTAGCCAACATGGTTTCTGTGCTGGAGCTGTTTAGGTTATCAGTCTTACAGCGCCTTTCTCTCTCCAAACACATCATCCATGCTATTTCTTTTGCCTGCTGTGTCTTCTTGGATCCATGCAAACCACTCTTGTCGTTCCCCGGGAAAACCCAGCCAGGAGGCAACACACAACCTACAGAGCACCATCCTGCTTAGCTTTCTTCTTTGTTGTTGAGCTGCTCTGTGTGTTTGTGGGGTCCAGAACACCCTGTTCATTAAATAACATAATTAGCTGTTTGGATCTGCAGCACTATCATTAGTCTGCAGCATAACAACACAGATCAGGGAACAGGCTGTTTGCAGTCGGTGTGGCTGTGGGGCCCCGGACCGTGGCTCAATCTCAGGGCAAGCTCAAGTACTGCAAGAAGCCTCCAAGCTCCCTAAGCACCCAAATCTTGCCTGTGCCACTGGGCTGGGGTCACACTGGGCTGGGCCAGGTAGAACTGCCATGTGCACAAACGTGGGCTGGCACAAAGGGGGGCCCAGGCCCCCACAGCAGACCCTGGCAGAGCTCAGACAATGGGCTAATTCAAAGTTTTCACAACCAGAGCTCTGTTCAAGTCTAAACTTCCTTTTGTGGCTTCTCCTTCCACCCCATCTGCTTCTGGGTAAGTGCAATTCTTCTTATCTAGATACCCATTTCTACATGGGGTTTCATCAGGCTGGTGGATGAGGTTTCCTTATCCTCTGCAACCTGCCTGAGTGGGGAACAGAAGTGGCACATGAGTAACACACACTCAGGAGAGGGAAAAAAAATCAGAAAACCAAGCCAAGGCTCACTTAGCCTGTTTGGGGTTTTTTGTATTGAAGTAGGTTTTCATTAGCTGATAAACTCTCTGACAGCACGATTACTCCAAGAGAAATCATCATGCAGAACAAATCAGTACATCCACAAGGCTGTCTCCATCCTCCAGCCTCCACAGGGACCACTTCCCCCATCAATAAATGGAGAGAGAACGGAGATGTTAATTCTTCCTAGTAATACTTCGCCTTTCATCTGAGATTTTCAAAGCACTCAACATTGGGCATTTGTTTTGTTAATGTTTAGAGGACCCAGGAGAGTGGAGGCCTCATTAGGAAATTGATACAGACAAAGCAGCATCATCCCTGTGCTGAAGACTATGGTCTGACCAGGCTGGACAGACCAGGAGCATCAGAGGAAATGAAGGCAAAGGAACCTGTATACAATTATCCACTGAGATGATTAGGAAGCCAATTCTGTTTCCCTGAGCCTCAGTCTTACTCACTGGATCAGACTGGACATCACAGCCAAGCTCCCCACACCAGAGGCAAAATTATCCCCATTAATCACACTGGGCTGGCCAAAGGAACTCTAGTGTCCAGGAAGCACAGGAAGTCAAAGAACAGACATTTATTTCCCTGTTCCCTAAAGAAAGTGCCCAGATATCTCCTGGATAAGCCAAGGCTCAAATATCTGCTCAGAGACTGCTCCACCATAAATGCCAGGAAGAAATGTGTGGAAAAGCATATATGTGAATAACAGCCACTTCTCTTTTCCATTTCAGTGTTTCCTCCCAAAGGAGAATGTCGTGTATATTACTTGCACCTATAAATAATTTATGTGTCTGAAAGAAAGAAGGCAAGGTCTTACAAATTTAGGTACCATATGTCTCCGTACACATATTTATGTATAGAAATATATATATATATGCATGCACGACACTCTGCCATCCTGGCACTCGGATTTCTACAGACAGCTCATTTCTCTCCCCTCTCCTCCCCTCCTTTGCAGGATCACAGTAATGAAGTTAGGCCTGGCAACATTAGTGAAGCACTTATTTAATCCACCCTTTCAAATTCAACTGATATCTGCCCAGATAATATCAAGAGAGCAGCTGAGGCCCCTTTGTCAGCAGCCTTGAAGGAGTCATAAGCAAGAAGATAATAAGAAATCTTATTACCAGCTTGGAGAGAAAGAGAAAATAGGGATTTGGAAGAGACATATAAGCCAAAATTGACCCTAGGCAAATGCAGTACATCAGGAGAGCCCTAAAATAGGGTTTAAAATGTGTACAAAGCACCCAACCAATTAAAAAGGCGTTTTATCAGACACTGGGCAGCTCTGTCCCCGTCAGGACACAGAAGCAAATTTCTTATCCTCAGCTAAAAAAAATAATTTAACTTTTTGTTTCACCTCCAGGACATGAATTTTCTTTTGTTCTCTCCCCTTCTGCAGTTCCAATGAACAAAAATGGCATTCTTGGTTTATGTATCTCCTCAGAAACACAGAAACTCTTTGCATATATCTGGAGATGCCACCTAAATCTTAAAAATTAATCCCAGAAGTTGGTTTCAGTTACAATGTGTTTTTGAAATAAGCAAACTTGGAGAACAGTAGCACTACATACTTGCCTGCAAAGTAACCAAAGTTACTTTATTTTGTGGAATTTCTTAGGAACCAGAGACATGGCATATTTTTATGAATTATTTATCTAGTGTTTCTCACAGATACTGTTTTTTGGCAAATTTTGACCAATTTTTATACTCGAAGCTGGATATCACTTCGAAAAACACAAAAGTTTTGTAGCTCTGCAAAGAAGAGAGGAATCACAAACTGGTCCCCTGATCTGATCACCAGAATGACCTGCACCAACCCTTCTGGTAACTATTACATCTGAATTAGGGATTGCTCCACCTCTGTTCTCCTCCCTTAAAATGGGGCTGGCACTCCAGGCTCCATCTCCCCACAGAGCTCCAGCACACCACGGTTTCACAAGCCCAAGATGGGAGAGGAACCTCGGCTGGTGAAGGCACAGGGAGGCCTCACCACTGCACCTTCACAGCCAAGGCTCAGCAATGCTTTGAGCAAAACAATTCCACTGAGACGAGCCTGAAAAGCCAAAGGGAGAAGCTGACGGGCTGTTATTAACAACAGATGGCTCTCAGTAGTGGATCTTCAGGGGAAATTGTATCATTTCCCAGTTTGGGGGGCTTGGAAACCTGAGACACCACGGAGGTGAGGTGGTTTGCCAAGGGGCACTCGCAGTGACTCTGCTCTTTCTGATTTATTAATAACTCCATCTACACTGACTCAGCTGGAAAATATGAGGGCCTCTAAAGGCAGATGAAAGCTGGTTTATGGCCCAGAAAGGTAATGTCAGTTGAGCATATTTCTAAGCCTATTTCTAAAACTAAAGTTTTATTTAAGCACTCATATGTTACAGCTGATCTCGACCCAGAAGATAAAGTCTATTGTGCTTTGCAGGGCGTCCCACCAGAGGCAGAAACAGTTATTTGTTTCAGTTTGGTTTTTAACCTCAAAAGGAGAATAAGCAGCATTTTAAGTTGACCCAAATACTTGGCTTCACATGACCTATTTCTGACTACAATAACTGCACAGACATCATTTACAGGTCACTGAAGTGTGTGACACGCAGGGAGCAGCACAGCAGCTGCACAGCAGCCAGAAACCTTTCCCTTGTGCCTGACCACTGACAATCTGAAGCCTCCTCATCACCTCTGATTTTGGGGCAGAATGGACATTTCCAATGGTTTCATTACCTGCAGATCAAACATACAGTTAGGATCCATCTGACCCACTGGCTTGGATCTGACAATTCTTCGTAAGCTTGGGACATGCTCGCTTGCAGAACTGCAGCTTGGCCTTGTCAATTCTCCTTCTGGTTGAATCTAACACGATAAAAGATTAGGGAAAGTGGCCTCCTCTGCTGCTCTGACAGAGACCAACTACAAGCAGTGATGGCTGCAAGGAGCACAGCTCACTGCTGCACTTTCATCTGCCCACCCAGGGGAAGGAGAGGACTGCTGAAGGTGCCAATGGATCTTCTCTGCATCAGGTCTGGCATTTAAACAACAGATGGGTCAAATATGCAACAGCAGTATGAACTGAGACTGTAGGTCTACTACAATGCAAACACAGCAGTTCTTGTTGCAATAGGGTCCTTATAGGGACTGCTATGCAACCCTGTGCTGTTCCAGCTCCTGCACCAGCTCTCCTCATGTGGGAATGTCTCTGCCCAAATACACTTGGGAGCTGTGCTGACTTAGCTCAGCCCTGGGCCCAATCAAAATGGAAAGCCTCTTAGGAGGACTGCAGTCTGCCAAGACTTCAAAGGAAAGGTTTGTTACACTGCAGGACTACCTGGAGACCCAGAGGAACGAGATTTACTTTTAATGTCATAACTGAAAGTCAGTGCCTGCACGTCATGGAAGGAATATGTGCAAACAGCTTTTACCTCCCCATGTTCTGCCCAGCACTAAGTTATCTCTCCCTCCAGATATATATCCCTAGCAGCTCTCTCCCACAGCTGCTGTGACAACAAGGCACTCCTACAGCCCTGAGGGTCTGCTTCCCCTCTTCAGTCTCTACAGTTCATTGCTGACAGTACTGGTGGATGTCTCCTCTCTTCACACACCCATGCCCAGACCATGCCCCACCAGTCCCCAGTAAGCATTTCACAAGCACTTCACTGGGATCAGGGGGAAGGGGACTCCAGAGCTGTGAAGCACTTCTCCAGCAAACACATTTGTGTCATGCAAGTGGATGTTTTTGAATGGTATTCGAGAGGTTACTGCATTCACTGACACATTCTGACACTCTCCTACTGACATCTAAAGATGTAAGCAGATGTAGCCTGGCTTTCATGAACATCACTTTACTCCATGGGCACCAGATCCCAAAGGGAGGTGACATTTGAGCACAATTCAGTGTAGACAGCAGGTGCCACAAGCCTCCCTTATTCTTCTGGAAGCTTCTGACTTTGTACATCTTTGCCTTCTACAGAAATTCACCACATGCCCATCCTAACTGCAGCCTCCCTGATGAACTCCAAATTAAATCTAATAACCAGCTCATGCCTAAATGTGATTATTGTCCATGAGTTGCAGGAAACAGGGAACATTCTATAAAACTGAGATCAGGGCCAGGCTTGATAAAACTTGATAAAAATTATCTCTGGAAACAAGTGTAATGAAACCAGAGGCTCCATAACAGGGTAAAATAGCCTTTCCAGAGCTCTAAGCCTCTGTCCTACATTTTGTCCAGCTGGTATAAAGCCCAATATACTACACTAGGAGTAAGACAACAGGCGGCAGTTTTATCCAAACAGCTCTAGATGTATGATAAAGCTAATGCAGGAAATAAAGACAGGAAGAAAAGACAAAGCATAGGGAAAAGTAACAGATCAGCCACCACATCAAAGGAGCAGCCCAGCCGTGCTTTTGCAACAAAGGATCCAGGGTCATGCACAGTGTTTTCCAAAGGCATGGATTGCAAACCTGTGCTGGTGCCACTGGAGCATTCAGGGAAGCCCACTGAATATCTGATACCAAGGAAGACCCAGAGCAGCTGCACATTCTGCCCTTGTCAATGGGAACAACATTTGGGAATTCCTGTCATGGAATGAGAAGTCATCACCTTCATCTACACAGAAGGCACTCAGCCTTACTCCCATGGCCTCCAGAGCTGTACAGAGTTGTCCAGAGAAGAATGCAGTTGAAATAAGAAAAATGAACACCAGCTTTCCTGTTCTGGAGTGTGGTTGTTCTCATAGCTGAAGTATTTTTGGCCGTATATACAAAATTCAGTTTAGTTGTTCCTCAAGTTCAGTTTTGAAAATTAGACAACTTACTTTTACGTCCTGACTGACTCTGTATTTTCAGGGAGGGTTATGTTAGTTTTGGCTATAAAATACTGATTATCAGCTGTTTATTGCACAAGTGTGGACAACTATCCTACTTCCTAATTTACCACTAGATCCCTGGGAAAAGCAAGCTTGCTTTTACAGCAGGAAAGGAGACACACAGCAGCACTTAAGTCCTGTCATGATACCAAGGAAAAATACAGTTAAGCTGGCAGTCTCTCCAAAAGCTTGAGTACAGCAGAGGTGCCTGAACTGAAGCAAGGAGGGGCTGCTTTTCTCTGTGCAGCAGCTGGGAAAAATGCTACAAGCTTCTTTTCAAGGCCAGCCCTCATTTAACTGAAAAGATTAGAACAAAATCAAACAGTAAGCCACTCTCAAAGTGACAGAGCTGGAGGACAACACATGCAAGTAAGCAGCCTGCATTCAAAAATAAGACAGCTGGAGAAGCAATGGCTTTATTTTCCTCCTAGAAAGCAGCCTGGGGAGTTAGACATAGCTTGGCTCTGCAGAACTTTGGAGAATATCATCTCTCTCACTTGATCGGCATCCTTTCCCACACCTTTCCATAGCAGACTGAAAGAGCAGCTTTTAGAGGATTGCTGTGACACTACAGGGAGGCAGCACAACAGAAAGGTTCCAGCCTGGATGGCAGAATCTCCCCCAAATCCCACCCCACAGCCCAGCCGGCCCTCCTACGTGTGAAACCAAACTGGCTGGCAGCTCTGGGTAGAGTTGTAGGAAGCCAAGGAGAGAAAAAAAAAACCCATTTATAAAACAGCCTGTTTAGGGAGAGCTACAGCATCTTACAGTTTTACAGAGCAACTGATTAAGCCCAGGCAGGATGCAGGAATTCTGCTCCAACCTCATCCTCTGTGCCAGTGCTACAAAGACAGAATTAAAAGCAGAAAATACGGCTGCTCTTTGGCATGAAGGATGCCCAGTTGGTGGACTGTGCCACTAACTCATTTGGCACCAGGGAATGTGACTCCTGGGCTGATGACAACCAGAAAGGCACTGACTGCTCCCTCCTCCTCAGGGCAGGGTTACAGCTGTAGGACCATGGACAGCCCAGTGGAAAGCAGAGCATCTTTCTTCTGCTTCTTGTATCAAATGTGCTGAAGGATCAGGTTTAAAACATGGGCCTCAATAAGAACTTTTTGGACTTTTGCCCACTTTTACAAGTCTTCCAAATTACAGCCCACTTTTGCCCAAATTACATCTCAAGTGGCACATCTCTGGTTTCAAGGAAGTTGAAGCACTTCAGGTTCTTTTGCTTGCTTTGACTGCAAGTTGAAAGCACGTGGATAAACTGAATACCAGTCATTGCCATGCCCATTAAAGCATCTGACAGCATCCTAAATGAGAGCATTTCACCACCACAAATAAAATCTTCACTGAACACAGGAAATGTCCAGCCACAGCCCATGACAAACAATTAGTAGCTGTGGTTTGACAGATATTTTCATCCTATTAGCAACTCTTGATTTTAGCTCTTTGAAAGTATTACTCAAAACCCATAAAGCCCTGTAGAGTTTCATAAACAGGAAAAGCCTAATTGAAAAAATTCAGCCAGGGCCTCGGAGGAGCAGTGCATCAACTGGACTACAATCCCAGCAATTCTTCTCTAAGCCTCCTCCCCAAACATGAGCTCATACTTGGTTGCTGAGGATTCAATAACAATTAATTTTTGCACCACAAAAACCTAGCTGTCTTTGCTGACAGAGCTCCCATTCTGCAAACTGTATTATTGTTGTAGGAATGCAAAGGAAAATATCCAGTGAAAAATTAAACAGATTCTACCAAATGCCTTCAGCTCCGCACAAAGAGCAGATGTTAAAACCTTCAAGTGGTGTCAAAATATCTCTCTCAAAAGTGGCAGGTTTTGAATGGCTTGGTAATTAAAAACTCTGAAGATTGTTGGCTTTAGTTCAACACGCTTCACATTCACAGAAAGCCTTATTTCTTCCCTCCACAGTGCCAGATATTGATGTACCGAGATATTTAAAAAGCCAGTCAGTCACCAACTTCCACAAGAGAACGGCACAAAACCAGCAGTGCTAAAATCCCAACATCTGCAGAGTCTGTTCACATATCATCAGTCTGCCTGGGTAACAAAGAGACAGAAATTTGTAAAATCACACAGACCCATGACCAGCGTTCACAGCTTGCTGGTGAGGAGAGGGTTTCTCCCTGTGGGCACCAAACAAAGAGCAGAGGGAGCCCAAGCAGGACGTGGAAAGAAGCAAACCCCAATCACCTCAGGAGCCAGGTACTGCCCAGGGTGAGCTCTGTTTGGAACATACTGAATAGGAGGCTCCAGAGCTGTCATACTTTGGCCAAACTCCATGGCTATTTTAGGAGGAGATCTGTGTATCTCCCTTACAGGATATACAGAGCATACTGAAACATGCAAACTCCCCCATAAATATGCTATAGATCAAGGACAAAACCAAGTCCTTTTTTAACACCAGAAATGTTTTCCACACAAAAGCCATGTTATTAATTACAATTTTTTCCTTTAGTGGCTCACATGAAGGGTTAGTCATATACCTCCCATTGACTCTAATGAGAGCCTTATGGTTAGAACAGCAACAGCTTTTTCCAGAACATGGTGGGTGGAAGCAACTTCTATTTTAATAGGCCAAGAGTAGCAAGAAAGACAGAAAACCAGAAAAAAAAAATTCCCCCTGCGTGTTTGGAAGGGGAAGAGATGTGGCATATGTGTTCTCTGCCTCATTTCAGGGACCTGAAATGCATCTTCAAATTAGTTCTTAAAGCTTTGCAACAAGACAATAAAGTAATTTTCAGAAGAGACATTGACCTGCTCCTTCCTCTAGGATGAACAACTTCCACACTGAAAGGACAACACCAAGATAGAAACATGGAAGCTGAAAACACATCTTGGGTTTGAGAAATATCTTACAGAAAATTATATAGACTGCCAGTGGTTCAAGGCTGGCATATCCAGATTACCAGAACTAGAGAGAAAAAATAGAAAGGCTTCTCCAAAGAGCCACCACATTTCAAGCTAACTTGAATTCTGAAATGGAAACTCACCCCCTCGAACCTATACTTAGAAAGAAAATCCGTAAAAAGTACAGTCTGAGATTTCATTTAGGAAAACTGAAAACAATCTTGTAACTGAGGATTTTCAAAACACTTTTGAAGCTCCTTAAAATGCCTAAAGCTCAGCTGTTTGCAAGCTGACAAGCTGGGCAACAGACATGAGAACTGGGTTGTGAAGGGTATTTTAAAGCAGGGAGCCTCCCATGGTGCACACCTTTGAACAGGAACACGGGAGCCCTACAAATCCCACCTCCAGAGCAGCACTCATAGTGTGAGCCTGGAAACCCAGACTGCTGTAAAACATGAAGACAGTTCAACTTTGAGTTCCTATTTTTTTTTTTTTTTGGACAGTTCTGTGATTCCATGCTGCCTATTAAGAGTAACCTTAATATTTGTATAAGGTTTCAAAAGTCTGTCCAAACATCAGTTAATCCTCTTAACAAATTTGTGAGGTAAGCAAATGAGTATTATGATTTCCATTTCATGGATGACAAAGCTAAAACACATAAAGGCAGTTAAAGACACGATTTCCAAGTGAGCAGGTGAACAGAATGAATGAATGAATGAATGAATGAGCGAGTGAACAGAGCATCCTGAACGTTCAAAATCTCTTCCTCCAAACAATGATATCACTTGCAAGTGTGGTCACATATTCAGGTCCTTGAAGGAGCAGGGCATGCACACCTTCATGCAGAAGGTGATATCTGACACTCATCTTCATGTGGGAGGTAAATTCTGCTTGGATTTGATGGCACTGAGCAAGAAGCTGCTTGGTGAGTACAGCAAGAGGCGAGTCCTGGGATCTTGCTTCCAGGAAATATTGAAAATTATTCCGACAAGCATCACCTCAAATCTCCCTGGTCCTATCTGTTGATAACACCAGTTATGGCTGGGGTGGGATGTTTGAATCTGACCCAGCAGTGCTCTTCAGGACAGACTCCAGTGGTTCCTTCTTCCCCAGGGCAGGGGAGCTCATTTGCCTGTTGCTGTACACAGCAGAGGTGGTCACCACTCTTGTTTTCCTGTCTGGTTTGTTTCAGATATATTTGTAAGGGCACTTACAAATATATCTGAAGTAATTGAGCTGGGCATTTTGCTGTCTTGCTCTTATAAATCCAGATAAACACCGCACCCACTAGAAAAATGAATTCGTTATTAAAAAATACAAATATGAGCAAACAAGAATTTATTTCTTTTTTAAGACCTCAAAACATGTCCGAAAGTCCTTAATGCCTGAAAGGATAAAACCCCAAAATGAACAGTTCCCCACTGGCAGCACAGGCTAATTTATACGAGCCAAAGACCTTTTGTGCAGAGTATACAGAACTGTGAAACAGGTTTGATCACGGGCCAGGTTGTGTTTCCTGGGCTGGTGTGTGATTATCCTGCGTGACTTTGCATTATAGCACAAGGGCACCAGTGTGAGCTACAAGAGAGTGCTGCAGAAAATCACAGGTGAAGAGCCAAAGGTTAAGCATCTTCAACGGAGAAAAAACCCTGCATTTCAAGTATATGAAGCTTTAAGTTAGGCCAGAGTTTTATATTGTGGTGACAGGGAGGAGAAGAGTAAATTAATTGTGGTTGATATTTACTAAGCAAGGACCTAGTACCTTGTATGCTTTTACTGCTGAAATAGAAACATATTAGATATATTAAATTGATGACAATCACATTTATCTTGAGAGCCAAGACAGAAAGTAACAAACACTATCAGAAGCACATGGAGCAAGACCTAGATTTTGATAAATCTCAGCTGTTGCTCAGGCAACAGCCACTTTTAAACAGCTACCATGCAGAGAGCACTTCCACAAGCCCAGCCTGGAGCAGCTCTGACTCAGTTTACTTGCTGCAAGCAGGGATGGGAACCTCAGGGTGAGAGAAAGCAGCAAGTGCTTCATAGTCCCTGTGTGAGGAAAGCCTCCCTGGGGCTACTATAAAAGCTGATGCATCTCAAGGAAAAAGCTTTTCTGTTCAGTGTGTGAGCAAGAAAGACCTGGATCAGGTCTGATCCCCTTCCCAGATGGAGGGATGATGTGGCAGGGCTGCAGGGAGAACCTGCCCTGTGGCTGTACAGTTTCCTGTAGTTGTAAGAGCACCACGAACCAGCCCTGCCAACTACAAAAACTGACAGACAAGCAGAAGTTCTTCCTGAACCCTGAGGCTACAGAGGCCCTAGAAGACAGCTACCAGACAGGCAGAGAGCTTACATTCCCAATTCCCTGCCTCTCACTTTACTGGAGTGCAGCCTTTCTGTCCTCCAAACACATTAGCTTGGCTATTTGATTTTCCTCCCTCCAATTCCCACTGCCCATGGAGAAGCAGCTCCTTCCCTGCCAACCTGTCCCACTCACCTGATCCTTTTGTTTCAGCTCATTACCACTGTCTGCGTGGGAAGGAGAGCTCAGTAAATGAGCACCAAGTGTGTTATTCTCAGATTTTTCTTTACATTTTGTAGCAAGGTGCCACATGTACATCAGCACATTTTCACTTTTCTTGCTGAGCAGTTTGGACAGAGCCTCAGAGTCCCTTGGGATGGAAACCTGGTAACAAAGCTCTGTTTCAACCTGTTCTGCTCTTGGAGCATAAAGCTGAATTTCTTCCCATTTAAGTATTGTACCCAAAAAAAAAGGGATTTCTTGCAATAACCCTTAATGCTCTGTGTATATAATGGCCTGCTTTGCTCTGCTTACTGTTAACAACACAATCCTCCCATCTTTATTTCTTTCCTCTGATCAAATAGCAACAGAGGTTTCCAGACTTGGACACTAGTCAGGAAAAGGTGCATGAAGTACTGAAAGGGGTAATAGGCCATAAATGATTTTTAGGTGGCAAGTCCCACTGGTCTGTACAAAACACAAGACAAGATTGGAAACTGTGTGACCTTATAAAAGGGCTGTAATTTCAAAAACTGGAACAAGATCTCTAAATAACATTTGCAGAAGAAAAAGGAGTCGCAATCAAAAAAGAACTAAGTGTCCCTCTTGCCACAGGTGAGACTGCAATGGGCTTGCAAAGCAGCCTTAGGCTGAGGCCAGGAGACAGAAGGAGAAAGGGATTTAAATGTGGAGCCAAAACAAAAATACCCAGCAAATGTTGCTTTGATTTGCCTGTGCAGCAACACTCCAGTTACCTGGAGTGACCCTATGGAAGGAGCCCAGAAGCAACAAGGGTTATGGGGAGATGCAGTGGCCAGATTGTCATAGAAATGCAGAGTATTTTATCAGGTTAAAAAACACAGGAGACAGCGCACGACAGTAAAGCAGCAGCCTCCCTGCTGACCCCACAGAGGTAAAAAGGCAGAAAAGCAGGAGGGTTTAGCTGAAATTAAATAGACAGTGGATTAGTATGGGATTTTTATCCTTGACCTGGCTTTCTCTCTTACAGACAGCTTACACCCAAACACACTGGTTAAAGAGAAACTGGCAGACAAGTGATACCATTTTGCTCTGGCACAATGAGAGGAAGGGAGGAAGTTATCCATGCTTTACTGTACACAAGGTAAAACTAGTTTCCTGCAGTTATAGAAAAGCTTTTCCTTCCTCCTTTCCCAAAAACACCTAGCAGTACTCAGTGCAGCAATACCGAGTCTTGTACAATTTTTCTTCCCCTTCCTCAGGAATAAAGAGGAAACTAAACAAATTTCTCTTTCTTCTTTTTAAATTCACATCCTCCACACATCCAAGATTTACATCTGAAAACAAAGAGCTGCAGAAAGTGCTATGAAGAAGGATTCTCTTCTTCTCAGCCATTTCAGAAACACGCACATGAATCAGAAACAAGCCCTAGGAAGTTTGCTGCCATCCTTTCATTCACAACAGGAGGCTTTCCCTTCCCCAGCCCCTTTTCAGAGACAGAAGCTGCATCAATAACCACTTCATCCTACACTCCAGGATGAGACACTGTGGGCAGGAGTTGGCTTTCAGCTAAACCCCCGTCCGGAGACTTTGCTGCATTTATCCTCGCAGCAGAGCCTGCAGCCCACCCTGTGCTGGCAGCCTGAACGAGCAAAGCTTGCCTAAAATAGTTGTGTATCTTATGAACTACAAACCAGTTTTGCTTCAAGTTCCTCAAAGACAGAAGCTACTTCAGAACTTCTTCAGAGTAGGTTAAACTTGCAAGGTCAAGTGATAACTTTGGGGGTTTTTTTAAAGCTGTGGCATACAAGAAAGCCTCAGGCAGCACTCCTTTTCCTTTCCCCATCCCCAATCCCATGCTGGCTCTGCATCCCAGCAGGATAAGGTTGGAGCAACCCCAGTGCTGCTGTGCTCTGCAGCAGTCACCTCAGCACCTGTTTGGAACCCCAGGGACCAGGCAGACTTTGAGGTCCCCATCTCACCAGGCACAGCAAACTCTTGCAGTCAGAGTGAGACGTGGCACTAGGGCAGCTTTGGGAAACAAACATCCAGCACCATAGGGCTGGGAGATGGTGACATTTCTGCAACGTGAAGGATGATGCAGGTGAGAGGAACAGCAGCAGCGAGGCAGCCCTGCCATCCCATGACTTACAAGATACACCTCATTAACTGTGCAGTGAACTGAGATTCTCCCTTTTCTTAGTACCTTTAATTTTGAAACAAAACACAGAAAAACCCTTAATGCTGCCTTGGTATGTTCCAAGCAAACAAAACTTTGACATACTTCCTTTTGAAGCTTTTTTTTTCCTTCCCTGTCTTTTTTTTAACCCTTGAAATACTGACTTTTTACTCAGTAAGAGTGCTTTATCTTGCACATATCCCCAGGTATAGTCCTTCCCTATCCCCAATCACTGTCTCCATGTCAGTTTGAAACCCCACCAGTGTTTTTGGGATGTTCCAAAGGAACAGTGTAAAACCAAGGTGTGACCTGAATCTCAGGACAGGATGTTCTCTGAGCAAGCTACACCTGCCTTTCCTGAGAATTTGAAAATAAGGATGACTTTGCTACTCTGTCACAAATCCCTAGCCAGTATTTTATTTTAGTGGAGTTAAATTGCTCTGGCACACAATGCAGCGGAAGGAAAAATGCTCCCTTGAGCAGCCGCAGTTGCTTGTTTAAAAGCAGAATAATCCTGTGTAGCTCCTCAGGATGGATCACTGGGAACTGTGATTCTGTGATGTTAACAACCCATCCCAAGATGACACATGTAATCCTTTGGCTCTAAAACAAAAGCAAACGGAAGCACAAAGGGGACATTCTCCTCCAGGTTCCGTCGTCCTCTGCAAACGCAGCCCAGGAAATGTTTTACTCACCTCTGCACTGCAAACCCCTCTAAGAAGGAGTGAAGCAGTAGACTGAAATCCCATAGAAGCATCCCAGTGTGACACTGAGGACAAAACATGGCCCTACCATTTCTGACAGGCAGGGTAGCAGAGAAGGAGAACTGCACAAGCGCTCATCTCTAGGGCTGTCCCCGAAGCAATGGCTCAAGATCAGCTCACAGGAGCTGCTGGAGCAGCTGAGCTTTCTGGGGTCAGAGAAGGAAATTTCAGTCCTTAAGCAGTTTTGCCTATGTGAGTCAGATGCTCTTGGAGCAATCTGTGTACACATGTGCATTTCCACATGCAGCCCCTTGCCCACACATTGATTAGCAGCAGCAAGCTCCGTCCTTCCTCCAGTTCTTTAATGCCAACACTGAGACTGCAGTTCAGCCCTGGAAAAAACAGGAAGCTCTTACAAAGCAGGGAGGATCGATACACGACAACTATAATTCTCTGCTCAATAATTACACAGAATTTACACTGCTGAGTAGGCTCCTTCCATTGATTTTTACAAAAATATTTACTGCAGCAGGAGTACAGGTGTAAGGCTAAGTTTTGAGGCTCTGTCTTTTCAGTGCATTGATTTCAAAATAATAGCCAATTTCATACTGTACAATGCTTTAATGCCTTCATTTAGAGACACACCTCCATGCAGACCATGCCTCTGCCTACAGCATTCTTCTCCCTCTCCATTTCTCTTCCTTTGTTCAAAAATCCCAGTTTAACAACTCTTAAGTACTTATCACAGTCTCAGTAAGAAATGAGTCATGTTGTAGAAAGGCCTTGGGTCCAACAAGAAAGGACAACATCCCTGGAATCCTGTCAACCAGCTCCACCTGATGATCCAACTGAGGGGCTGTGAAGATGTGCCAGAATGTCTCAGTGCTAGACAATGCTCAGGCTGTTCATTACATTGTCCTAAGAAAAACAAACAAATCCATCCTGATACCAAAAAATCTCTCAGAATGTGTTCTGCAAAACTTGAGGGACAAGGTGGGGGGGGATTAATAAGGGAAGAAATCATCACAATGTCACCGTTCAACTCCAGAGCAAACCTGTATCATATCAAATGTGAACATCTGGCCATCCAGCTTTAGAAACAATAGAAAAGAACAGGACTAGAAAAGACAGACAAAACAAGGGAATTAGAAATATGGAATGGAAATATGGAAGGAGAGAAGCACTGCTTTGGGAACTTAAGATGAAGAAAAGAGATGATCAAATTGTGTGGAAGAGATGAACAAAACATTACTATTCTGTCAGGGCTTGTAGGTACCCAGGCAGAAACTGTAAAAGGGATCTAAAATGAAGAATTCAGTTTGTGGAACTTGCTGTTGCAAGATCTTGCAAGGCCTGAAGTACAAATCAGCCTAAAGTCATGTTAGATTAATCTGGAAAGCACAGACTCACTTAATATGGCAATGGTGCAGATGGAGCCTCCAAAACCAAACCACTGAACAGCCAGAACTGGTTTCAAATACCCAGGAGAGGATCATCCTTGCATTTTTCCACACTTGAACATGTGTTGCTGGTTACTGTATGAGATAGGGCATAGGCCAAGAGGGACTCTGGCCACAGCTGTCCCCAGGTTTAATGTAGCACAAAATCCCTGAACTACTGCCAGTACCATGGCACAAATGGGTGTGTGAGAGGAAGGGCAGTTCAGAAGCACCAGAGAAAGATGGAGACAAGCTTTCCTCAATTTAAAGGAATAAAATCACCATTTAATTACTTCCTTGCTGTTGATGCTGTCCAGAGGGAAAAAAACAAAATGAGCCAAGAATCTATGACTCCTTTTCCACAAAACACAGCAGTTTCTGTGGATTCAGCAAAAAATGCCCCTTCTCTTTAAACTTAGAAAGGAAAGAGTAAGNTGAGAGGAAGGGCAGTTCAGAAGCACCAGAGAAAGATGGAGACAAGCTTTCCTCAATTTAAAGGAATAAAATCACCATTTAATTACTTCCTTGCTGTTGATGCTGTCCAGAGGGAAAAAACCAAAATGAGCCAAGAATCCATGACTACATTTCCACAAAACACAGCAGTTTCTGTGGATTCAGCAAAATATACTGCCCCTTCTCTTTAAACTTAGAAAGGAAAATGTAAGCCTTCAAACCAAGAGTAGAGGTCTGGACCCAAACTAATAAATCCCACTGGTATACACAGATGAAGGGTAGGTAACTATATGGCACTCTCTATTTTCCTTTTCATTGCAATCAATTAAATTTTCTAATTTTTCATGTGATATAAAGAAACGGTATTTTAATTCCATGAAAAAAAACAAAGATAGAAGGTCAATACTGCATAAAAAGCCTCACTTCTCTTGGTTTTCTCTCCTGAGAACACTGATGCTACTAATGCACCATGAATTTCATAAGAATGACTCATTATCTAAGTAATGAAAGATTAAGTTTTTCTTCCCCCTCCTTGAGTTTCTGCAAGAGAGGGTTTTTCAGGAGCGTGATCAGGGTGACTCATTGTGGAGGGCACAGGGGCCACAGCTGGATGTGCAGTGTTCCATCTTAGAAACCCCTTCCAGGTGCTTTGCAGAGCTGTGCAATGATAAATGGCAGATTAGCATCTGACATGCTAGAGGAGAGCTTGTAATTACCAGCAAAGCGGAAAGGCAGAGGCAAATAATTGCCTCTCTTCCAGGAGACAAACATTAGAAAGGTTTATTGAGCAATGTTCCTTGGGGTGGCAGTGGCCCCCTTCAAGACCTCCTGTAAACCCTTCTTCAATTTTCCCCATTCTGAGGCCACTCCAAAGCCACAAGATAAACTGTCACAGGAGCAGGGAAAGAACAGCAAGAGGAATAAAACCTGGATCCAGGCTACAGAGTAATAAATATTTATTGCCCTTCCTTTCTGCACACTGTGGAAACAGATGCAAAATGAAGTTCAGTGACTTGTGGGAAGTGAGCCAAACCCAGCTTCCCTGCTGCTGCAAGCAAGCAGAGTCACAGGAGCGGCTCCTGGTTACCTTGCTGGTGGTGCAGAATCTGTCTGTCCATCCAGGACCTCCTAATCCCTAACATCTCTGTTCCACTCCACATGTACCAGTCCCCCCCAAGTCCCACAGCTCGGAAACAGCAGATCCCTCTGGCAGGCAAGACAACACACTGACAAGTGGCCCTCTGAAGCACTGGGACGTGGCTGCTTAGTCCTGAAGTATTGCAAAGACACAGTAGCTGTTGCTGCTTTGTCAGGAAGCCAAAATTTTAATAGCTTCTTTTGTCCGAGGCCCAAACATCAGCTCCTCTTCTCATGTGATGAGAACCTCTCTTTGTACCTTCACTCAGCATTTTCAAGGAAGCCTGTTACGTTCTCTCAGACCTTTTTCAGCACAACTGTGTGCTAAGGAAACTGTTCTCTTGTCGCACTGCCAGAAACAGGCGAGTGCTACAAAAAGCCACACAGAAAAAACCGCAACTGCGTTTTGTGTGCTGGCTTTCGTATTTTTTTCCTAGATTAAAGGCAAGTCCCACCATCCAACATGCAGCTAAAAAAAGAAAGGCAACTGCAATATATATAGGGAAGTGCCTAAGGACCAAATGATGCCACAAAGTTTAAATATTATAATCACAAAATAAAACTTGTCTCATATTCAGTAACACAGCTTCGAAGGGATGGGTGGGAGTCTTAATTTCAATCCTTTCTTAGTGGATTTTGATTCTTCTATGCAGTCACTTCAAAACTACCACTTCTATCTAAGATCTTAAGTTCTTAAGGCTCCTACCTCACAGGGTGACAGAGAGGCACAAATGGGTATTTCCAATTATTTAGCTGATGATGCATTAGGCAGGAATTGAATCTGGAAAACGCTTTTCGAGCAGCTCAGGCTTTGAGCACCCCATTCATCAACAGTGTGGTGAAACTCAGGCAAACCCCACAAAAATGATGGGGTGAGGGAGAAGGATCCTTCTCCTGAGTAGCCACTCTAAACACTCACTAGGAGACCATCAGGGAACAAGTATTTTGCTCCCAGGACATGATGTTTCCTCAAAACAAGAACAGGTGGGAAGACAAAACAGGTCTATAAATTGTTCAGGATGCATTTCTTTCCTTACATAAATGGCTGAAGCACACCACAGGTTACCAGAGGACATCAGAGAAGCATGAAACGTGAAGCAGTTCAAGGAAAGAGAGAAAAACCTGGGGCTGGGCTTGGCAGTGCAGACACCAAGCAGGTCTCTGGGCTAGAGAGGAGGAAAAGCTGAACACACAGACTTATAAAAGTCTGCAGGTACCATGGGAGCAGCAGGTGAGACAGGTGAGTGCAGTTTCACATGCTCACAGGAGGCCTCTGCAAACAGCAGCACCTGCCAGACGGAGGGAGCTGCTGCTCTGTCCTCACGTACACTCTGCCCACTGTTTCCTAATGCTGTTTGGCTTTTTTTTTTCCCTCCTCCATGTCTGTAACATCTCCAGTTGATTTTAAAAGCTACTTTCTTTTTGTGGAAATATGAAAGCTCTCCATTATTCAGCACTTATTCCACATGGATGAAGGTTGACGGCCTCCTTAAAGAGCTTTCCTGCAGTGTGTAACATTAACAGCTGCACCAAGATGAAATTAATTTCATTTTCCAGGATCTTACTTTTGACACTGAACAAAGTGCGTGGGATGGGAAGGAACAGCAGTAACAATTCCTTGCATGGCTCATGGGGAATTACACCTCAGGCACCAGGACCAAACCCCACAGACCACTTCTGCCCTCCCCTCCAGGGCATCAAAGGACTCTGGGGTGAACTGGTCCACACTGGTCAGCCCCAAATCCCAAACTCCTGAATCCTTCTAAGTCACAGCCAGGACCCTTCTGGGAGTGACATTCACAACATGTGAGCGTGTTGGCAGAAGACTTGAGGAAGTCTTAAAAATGCTTAGGAGCTTAATGAAGTTAATTACTAGGTAAAAAAGTATTTTAGTCATTAGAAATAAAACACAAGAAACAAACTGTCCACTTAAAAGAGGGGAAAATGAGAATAAATTGCAGTGATTGGTATCAGGCCCCTCTGCTCTCACTAGGTTGCCATTTCCCATTATATGTCCAGTCTTAAGGGCTGGGTCCTAAAAGCTGTAGTTCTGCTGATCACATGCAAGAAAAAGAAAAAAGGGCTGACCATCACATCCCCCAACAGATATCTCATTACAATAGTCACAGCATTCAGAGCCTGTGTGAGCCCACTGCCAAACCAATCCATACCAGCTTCAATCCTTTAAACAACTGATCTTCTGAATCTGAATAAGACATGGTGACACCACCAGGTCTGCTGGGAGTCCTGGTGGGATGGGACATCCCCCATTAGTCACCCCCAGCCAGAAAAAAACAGAGCCAGACCCTTACCCAGGAGCACCTCTCCAGGAAGGCAAAGACAAAGCCACCAAGCCTGTGAGGCTGAACACAAAACACACTCGGGGTGAAAAAGGAGAGAGTTTGGCAGCAGGGATCTAAAGCAATGTAGAGATTAAGAGGAAGGTGGAGATTAAGCACTGCTATGACCTGCCTGTTTTACTATGAATAAAGAAAGGGTACAAGGAAATACAACACCAGTGCCCTGCTCCGTGCTGTGCTGACCTGCCCTGCTTAGGCCACCAGCATCAGATGGTATAAACAGCCCAAAGGAGATCTGCAATCATGGTGTAGAAATCATGTGCCATTTAGAAACCTTGGAATTAAATTGACTTCGCAATTCAGCAGCAAGCACAGAAGGAAGATAAATAAAAAGCCAGTGGGTTAAAAGTCAGGATCCCTTAGTGCTGGGAACACAGTTTGATTTTAGCTGTGCTGCACAGCTCGAAGACTAAAGCTTAAGCCGTGATGTTAAGGTTCATATGCCTGAGAAGATATTGGCATTTGGGCAGACATCAGCAATTCTTTCAAGCGAGTTACAGATACCAAGGGCTGGAAAGTCAGAAGCATTTCTGCTGTGTAAAACGTGACATGCCAAGATATTTATTCTGTTGCAAATGATGCTCCACATGAACTTTGAAACACTGGGCTTCTTGCAGCTGAAAAATATGACACCCCATCCTCCACACTCACACACACACAGGTTTTGGCCCAGGTATACTGATGCTCCTGCCGTCTGCTCCCCCAGTCTGCTCCCTCACAGAGCATTTGGGGCTTGCACAGGATCCCAAATTCCTTGCACCATGTGGCTCCAGGGAGAAAAATTACAGGAAAATGCCTCTACATTAGTTATAATAAGGCTTGTGAGCACAGACTGGGTGATGGGTGCATTCTACTAGCGCTGAATACAAATCAGAGGCAACATACAACCACGGATCGCCTGTTAAGTGATCAGCTCCTGTTTGCACTCCCTGGAAAGGGCTTCTCGCTTCTGGAAGGGCACGTGGAAGAAGCAGGACGGGAGAAGGGCAGCCCAGGACACGCTGCCCACTGCAGAGCTCCCAGCAGGAATGCTGCCAGTTCCCACGGCCGGCGAGACCGCTGCCCGCAGCGGCTCGGCTTTGGGGACCTGGGCACGCCGGACCCTGCGGGCCAGAGCTGCCCAACCCAGGCTCCTTTTAACCTCACTGAAAATAACAGGCTTTGTAGCTCGTGGCCAAATGTTAAATGTCACTTTCATACTAATTTTCAAGCTCGGACACAAGTGTTTGTTTTTCAGGGAACGCTCCAGAAAGCCTCTGCCTTCTGCACAGATGGGTACGGCCAAGATCTAGAAAGCAATCCACCAGAACTGATGAAACTTGATTTTTCTCCTAATGAAATTATTATATCTGTGATTTTTCTGAATGTAAAAGGTTACAGTTAAAACTTGGGAAAATGAAAGCAGAAGTTAAACTTTCATTAAAAAAAAAAATCTAACCCAGAACGTTGCAATTACTTCTGCCAGACAAAAAGCCTACTAAAGGCTCTATTCAGAAATTAATATTCAAGTTAAATATTTGACTAGTTAGATTGATTTTTTTGCAAGGCTTGTTTTATTGGGTTTTCTTTCTTTCGTAAACTCCCTCCAATTTGCTGCTAGAAAACCCTGAAATGGTGGAAATAAAAGAGAGCCAGTGTATCCTGTAAAGGTTTNGGACACAAGTGTTTGTTTTTCAGGGAACGCTCCAGAAAGCCTCTGCCTTCTGCACAGATGGGTACGGCCAAGATCTAGAAAGCAGTCCACCAGAACTGATGAAACTTGATTTTTCTCCTAATGAAATTATTATATCTGTGATTTTTCTGAATGTAAAAGGTTACAGTTAAAACTTGGGAAAATGAAAGCAGAAGTTAAACTTTCATTAAAAAAAAAAACTAACCCAGAATGTTGCAATTACTTCTGCCAGACAAAAAGCCTACTAAAGGCATTCCTCTATTCAGAAATTAATATTCAGTTTAAATATTTGACTAGTTAGATTGATTTTTTTGCAAGGCTTGTTTTATTGGGTTTTCTTTCTTTCGTAAACTCCCTCCAATTTGCTGCTAGAAAACCCTGAAATGGTGGAAATAAAAGAGAGCCAGTGTATCCTGTAAAGGTTTAGATCATGTCCAGCCGCATAAGAAGTGTAGATAAACAGGAGGGAGGAACTCAGCCAACAGGGTTTTAGGCCCATGGGATGCATGTCGTCTGTTTGAGAAACACTTTTTGCCTTCTTGCCATGATTCCAGCTACCATAGAAGGCAGAAGGTAAAGGCACAGCTCCTGCCCCATGTGCTCAGGCTGGATGTGCAAGGACACAATCACTATTACCTCCACTGCACATTAAGCTCTGTGTCACCCTTGAAATTGGTCAGCACCAGAAGGCACTGATGAACCTTCTGCTTATTAATTATTTGTTCTGCTCCCTAGAGAAATTACCCTAAAAATAAAAAAGAGAATTTTAATTTCCCTTGAAGAAACTTGGAAAGTTATCATTCCAATATAACTTTGGCATTCTGATTTTTTTTTAAGTAGTCTAAAACTTCCCCTGAAGGGATAGTAAACTTGTTGTCTGTCAGTGGAGATTTACATGGTTAACAGTTGTATGCAAGTGGAATTAGACCTTCATCATCATTTCTAGAGCATCCTGGGTATATGCACAGCATTGCACAAATGAAGAACTGCACCAGACAAATAACAGGTCGCCCATCCAAAAGGGCTTACATTAATTATGTTAATCCAGTAGAGACAGAGGAGTGTGATTAAACAGTCTCTACTGCCTGGGATTTGGCTGTTATCCAGCGGTAATCCTGCACAATCTGTGTTTGAAGTGTATGTGTAAGGAGTATACTCTAACCACCTATATTCAAATTCAAAGCTGGTGACTTGGGTAGACAGTGGCATCCCTAGATGCACGAGCAGTTCCTGGAGAGCAGCATCTCCAGAGATGAGCCCCAAGCCCCCAAGCTCAGCTCCAGAGCAGCCAGTCTCTCCCTCGAGAGCTGTGAACCTAAGGGCACTGGGGACCTGAAGTTAGGCAGTAACTGTAATTAAACCCCAAAAGCCTTGTTAAGGAAGAGCAGGAGACACCAGAAACAAACCTGGTGCCAAACCCTAACATGCAGCTGTTTCCTATGCACCTCATGGGGGAGAAGGCTCAGCTACATGGACCCTCCTTGCAGTCACTCGAGGTTAGATTTGAACTCCCCCTCCCAGAGAGGGGAATCTCTGTACAGGAGCTGGCTCGTCCTCCTGCTTCACAGAGCAGTCTGTAAAACAATTTCAGTGTCACCTCCAAATCTCCCCTTTCTTTCAGCTGTAGCTCAGCGGTTATGAACGCAACTGGCTGAAAAAGGGATACTGATTCCTGCACAGCAACACGGCCTGGGGCATCAGTGGAGCTACAACACAGCCTCCACCAGATAACATGTTTGTGACCAGCAGAAAAGGAGAGGTCCCTTCAGGCAACTGAAGCCACTCTGTGCTGAACAGACAGGTTGTGACTAAGATGCCCATAACCTGGCAATAAACCTCCATGGTCCATACTGGACCTCCTGCTTCTCTTCCAGTGCCCTCCGCAGAAGGACGTAAGTTGGACAAGGAGCAGAAGGTGCAGACCCTACAGAACGGAGCTGTGCCTGCTCTGTGCCAGTTCCCCACAGCAGCAGCACGCCAGCCTCGCCCCAAAGATGCCACCAAGCACAGTCACTGTTCCCAGAGACGCTGATGGTGGCACATGGTGTGACACAGCCCTGACTCTGCTCCTGCAGCGAAAAGTTATCTCAGCTTCTGGCCCAGCCGACAGCAGACCCTGGACACTGCTGTGAGGACCCTGCTGATATACTATCCACCTGCTGTAACCAGAGCACAGCTTATTTATTCACTCTGTCTCTGGCAGGCTGTCTCCCACACAGAGGCATCTCCAGGGAAAAGAAGCAAAAGCCCCGAGTCACTGCTCGCAGGCATGGGGAGCTCTGCCTACCCTCTGAGGAACCTTCCCCAGCCCATTCAGTCCTGAAAATCACCTTTGGCAAGCAGGCAGCACTTCTGTGCTACCTAGCACAGCTCCAGAGGGAAGCTGGCAGCAAAAACAATGAATCATCTGCTGAACTTTAACTCGTGACAGTGTGAGCGTGGACTCCGCTGTGCTGGATACAGCTCTGACGGCTGTGAGGAGCAGAAACAGAGGCACAACTTCTGGGATGTGAAGTGGGAAAGGTCTGCTTCCAAACATCAAAACCCATTTCTACAGTTGCAACTGACAGGGAAGCAATTCCTTCAATCTAAAGAGATCCACTTCAACAAATTCCATTCCTCTCTCCTGCATCCCTCTGAGACAGAAAGTCTGCAGGATATTGTGGAAAAATCAAGACACTCTCAGAACAAAGGCTGAGGTCCCAACCCTCCTTTCCCCCACTTTGCACAACAGAAAATGACAAGTGAAAATGCAGGTCTGGAGAAATGTTGTTTCCAAGTCTCCTGGACAGAAAACTGAGGTAGTAACTTCAACATACACACTCACAAAAGATGATAAATATGTCTACAAGCTGTTTCTAAATTCTCAGTTTCATTTGCCAATTGAGATGCTACAGACAGCAAGTAATTTCTCTGTCTCAGCAGGGGAGACAGGACAGAAATCTGTAGACAGTGTGAAGAAAGGCTGCTCAGGCAGGAATCAAAGAGTCAATCCTTGGGAAGTGTCTGAATAACAAACTGCATAACACTGTTACACAAGTCTGGTTTACAATGTTTATTTCATACTATAGTAGAAAACCCCCCTCATACAAGCAGGGAATAATGTCGAAATGTACCTATTCTACTACTGGTTTGTGGTGGATAAACTCATTGCAATCATAAAACCCCCAAACTTAGGGGTTTGCTGTACCTGTCACTCCCACAACCTCAATGCAAAACGCTCTTTGATGATCTGCTGACAACTCACTTGTTCAAGGTTTGCATTTAGTTTGGAAATCTCAACATCCCCAGCATGAAAAACAACAACTTTTCCTTGGGTCAGCAAAACAGGGCAAATGCAGCTTTTATTTTTCACCCTAACCCTAGCTGGGAGAGAAATGGCTCACATTCAAAGGCACAAGTACTCTCTGCCACACGGCTGGGAATGAGTTTTGCTCTGTAACATCATCCAATTCTCAGCTGGAGGTTTTCCAGTTAATAAAACGGCCATATGGGGCATTAAAAAACAAAACCAAAAAACCAAAAGCATTTCCTTCCTTTGCAACCTTCAGTCCCAAAAATCCCTCAAAAAAAACAAAAAAAAAAAAAAAAAAGCCAAGAAGTAAAGCAGCAGCCAGTGGTACTCCTGAAATTCAAGAGCATCTCTTTTTCTTCTTACAACCCTTTTACCCAGCAAAAGCACCATCAGCACCTTTGATCGGTGTGCTGCGGGCAGAAGACAAATAATGATGGGTTGGAGGCAGCAATTAGCATCCTCAATAAACACTGGATCTCTCTCTGGGAACAAGGCTCCTGGCACACTCTCTTCCGCTCCCGACACCACCCACACTCACCCTCAAAACACAGTTTGTTCACAGAGCGGGCTGGCTTTGTGAGGGATCCGAGACCAGGAGCATGCTGCGGTCTAGGAGGAGGCACCCACCAATACCCTCGTGGATCCTGCAACAGTTGTGACCCAGAAAGGCAACGTTTGGCACGGATTCCACCCAGACACCTGATTCCCAAGCGGGTGTTGATTATTTTAAGAGCCGGAATTTTAATAAAAAACGGAGTCTTTGGATGTGAGGATATGTGGGGATCTCTCTGCTTTCACAGAGATGTCCCCAAGGTGTTAAAAGTCCTTTTCCCTGCCCAAGGTGAAGAAAAACGTGCAATCTTCGGTCTTCGGGTTTCTTATTATTGTTTATTGTAACTTATCTAGAACACTGTTCTCTCTGTCCCTGCCGAGGTCTTCACAGCCGAACAGTCTGAGGCAAAATCCCCGCCCGAAGGGCAGTGGTTATCTTTTATACTAAGAACTACGTATACTTTATTTACAATTATTTTCCAATACCTATCACCTACGTTAGACAATGTGCATTCTACCTAAACCAATCACTAAGTGCCACCACCACAGCAGAATCATGGAGGGGATGAAGAAGAAGGAAGAAGCCTAAAAGCCATGTGGTTCCTCCATCTTGGCTTCAGCTACCCCCATGTACTAAACTTAAAATCTACTTTTCCACCCTGTGACAATCTTATTATTAATCTATTTAAAGTTGTGAGACTTGTATTTTTTCTTTTAAAGCTGGCAATCTTTCCCAGGGACTAAAATCCAACCCACAGGTGTTTTGGGCTTGGTGCCAGGGTTTCAGAGCCCTCTGGGCCCCCTGCCCAGGTCTCTGAGCCCCCAGAGCAGTCAAGGACAAGCTCTGAGTTCCCACAAGGATACAGGTTTCTGTAGACTTAATGGAGATGGCCCATACCATGTTTCTCCTGTATTGAGCTGAGCTCCTGTCTTAACTCTGGTTGCTTCAATACCTGCACACCCCCCCCAAGCTTTAATATGCTGCTGCTCACGTCAACACTCCAGCCCCTTTTTGCCACCATCCTTATTCTTGCCTCTGCTGAATGCAGCCTTCGCTCAAGCAGATTTCCCAAATCCTTACCCCATCCTAAGCCACCTCCAACAGCTCCCAGTGCACTGTAGATTCAATTTCCAATTGCCTTCCTGGGCTGCAGTAAGCAGCAAAGACTTTCTCAAGCTTATCCTTAGCCAGCCCTACACCTTCTTACTTGCTGCCTCCTCCTCCTTCCTCTGCTCCTCTGGCTCAGCTCTAGAATTTACTGCCCCTCCAGGGCTAATAAAACCCGAACTTGCTGATTTTAAGGCACAGAGTAAGTCTCATCTGTTTACTCAGACTTGGAATACCACAGGACAGCGAGAGTAATTTATCCAGAAAGCTTCACTCAGCTGCTCTCACCTCCAAATTACCACAGTTCTGGGAGTATGCAGAATGTGAGATGAACCCAGGGAGCCACACATGGGAGCATTTTGCACAGCAATGCTGGAGAGCAGCACAGCTGCATTTTCACTTCCCTTGTTTATCTGAAATTTTCACTTCAACAGGTCTTTTACGCACCAGCAAAACCTATTTAAGACTGTATTTTTCACCTAATGGGATTGCCTGTCATTATTTTTGCCAGCTGTGCCAGCCTGTGCCTTATCTCCCCTGCCCCAGTGCACTTTCTCACAAGTCCAAGGAATTCCATGTGCACTCCTATCTGTGCTGGGATGTTGCAAGACCAGGGTGATGGCTCAACTGCTAGTTCAGCAGGTTTTTGATAGGTAGATGCCAATTCTGAGATATTTTTACTCCAAGAGAAGTTTTGCGCCCACTTCACCACCTTCACAGCCTTAAAGCCAAAATCCTAAACATCCAATCAAGAAAGCAACAATCTTGGGAAGCAAAACGCACAACCTAACTCAGAGATGAGAAAAGCCACAGGGAACTGTGGAATTTGCTACCATTTTTGCTGTGCAGGCTCCAAGTGAGCTTTCAAAGCCGACTGGACAAGTCTGGGATGTGCATCCCTGTGCTGCTGGCTTCTGGGGATGCATGACAGAAGAGTGAGGTGTCTATCCTCAAAATGCTTCTTGCAGCTCACCAACCACTATCACAGGATGGTTTGTGCTGGAAGGGACCTAAAATTCCAACACCCCTGCCATGGGCAGGGACACCTTCCACTAGAGCAGGTTGCTCAGAGCCCCATCCAGCCTGGCCCTGAAAACTCCCAGGGACCTGGCATCCACCAGCTCTCTGTGCAACCTGTTCCAGTACCTCACCATCCTCATAGTCAAGTTTTTTCCCTAATATCTAATCAAAGCCTACTCTCAGTTTGAAGCCATTCGCCCTTGTCCTGTCCCTACACGCTCTTGTAGATAGTCTCTCTCCACTATGCAAAGACAGCCTTGGTCTCAATTTAATCATCCAGCTCTTGAAGACAAGTTAAACACAGATTGCAGAGGTGGAGCAGACTAATGCTGGCAGACAAAAAGCCAGGATCTGTAACCCCTCTGACACTGAAAAGAAAGGAATGTTTGCACCCACGGAAGATACATTGCTTTGCAGGAATGTAGTGGAATGCTTTAGTTCTCAGAGCAATTGCAGAGCACTGGAGTCAGAATTCCTGGGGTCTATTCTCACCCTCTTACTAACTTGTTTTATAACCCTTGAGACATTGCTGAGTAGGAGTATTTGCTTAACCTAAGCTTAATTTAAGTTTTTCTGCTACTTACAAATCAAGTACCTCCAGGACTCTAAGCTGCTAATGAAGCGGGGTATACAATTACAGAAGAGATGGCTTTCATTTGATAGGGAAGCCTCACCAACACACAAAAGTGAAGGTTTGAAGGGACAAGATGTTATGTCACCAGATCAGGTGACAACCGGGAAACAAAATATAAATCTTCTTGAGTATGACTAGTTACACTAGTCAGAACAAGATCCCCCAAGTATGAGCGTGTGTGTATTAAATAGGTGTTACCTCTCCCTACAAACCTCTTACCCTCTGGCACTTGTGGGAAACTCTTCACAGAACTCTTATGCAGAACCACTGCAAATAATTTAGTTTCCTGCAGTTTAGAACACAGCACGCTTGTCACCCACCAGCACCACAGCAGCAGATTTACAGAGGACGTGAAGATGTGCACGGAGATAAACCACAAGTGCAGTAAAACATCTGTACGCTCGCATTCCAGGAGTGTGAGTTTTTATACAAAATGAGGAGGGGGAATACTGAAACCACACACATCTCCACACCACAAAATCAACAAGTGTCCAGAATGAGCAGAAAGCTCAGATGGAACTGACAGCTCAGGCCAGTAAAGCATTAATCAGTGCTCCAGACACCTCAGAAGCACGGCCAGAGGACTTTGTAGTTCACTTCTTGCTTTCACTTCCTGCACGTTACCACCTCTTCAGTCTCTAACCCCAGCACACAGTTTATAACTGTCTGCTGAGAAAAAGCTCTCTCTAACAAATTTTATTCTTTTGATGATCAGTCTGATTGAATTAGGACATCCATATGTTGTAGCTGATGGCTAACAAGATAGAGGTGGTTTTTCATCACATGGGTAATTGGTCTGTGCAGCAATTACTAACACAGCAAAGTTGTCCCAGTTGTCTTCTTCTCCCCCCTAATATTATTTCTTGCAAACTCTAATAAGCAGTATCCTGTACACTTGCAGTGGGACTGGTTTGTCTAACACTGAGGGCAGGAATGTACAGAATTCCACAGGGGAAAAAGTGAGGCAAGCAGAGGGACACAGAGAGGAAAGAACTGGTGCACAGAGCATCTTGCTTTTCTACCAGTTTGAACCCTTGAATGTTCACCATTGCTTTGATCTGCTGCCTTTAGCCAGACCCTGCTCCTTGTCACAGACACAGCTTTGTTTGGCTGCACTCAAGAGCTCTGAGGTATTAAGTCAAAGAGAAAGTCACATGTTGTTAACTTCTATCCAAGAAACTAAATCTCACATTTTAACTGGTTGATAAGGGACCAGATTTGGATAGTCTCCTCCATACAAAATCCCTATTACTGAAATCAAAAAGGGGCTTAGCAGGAGCAGGCCTCCCTCTTAGGAAAAGCCAAATTCCTCATTAGCAGCATAGTTAATGGAATGGCCACACCCGGGCAAAAAAAAAATTGATAGAAGACTGAGTCCTTTCAAAAGAGAAGTTCCAAGAATCAATTTTGGAAGCAGATACCAACTTTGAACCAAACAATCAAATTTTGAGAAAGCAAAGCCAGAATTTCTCCAAAGCCAAGGAGAGTGTAGCTTAATAACCTCAGATTTATGGAAACTTATCATTTATGCAAAACAAATAAATCCATAAAGTTGTAAATTTTCAACTTTCACCAAACTTAGGAAGAGCTTCCCCTCCACTGGCTGCTAGGATGACCACAAAGGATGCTGAGGTATTTTATTTTTGTTCTACAAGGTATCTATCACTTGTGGCCACACTTTTTCCTCCAGGCTGGTGCATGAGGGGCAATCAGACACTTGTAGTTAGCAAGGGATGTCCCTGCAGCAGCCCTGCCCCAAGTCCCACCCTGCTGGGCCATCTCACACCCTCACAGGGCCTGTTGCAACAGGACAAGGGATAAAGGTTTTCAACTACCACAGGTCAATTCCAACTACATATACAGAAGGAAAGTATTACGAGGAGGGCCATGAAACAGTGCAGCATTGACAGAGAGGTGGTGGAGTGCCCTGCACAGTCCCCAGTGCTCAGCAAAGCCAGAATAAAAATACACTTTAACAGCTTTGGCAGCTGAGTATGGCCAGGCCCTGTGGGTCAGCAGAGCCACATGTTTGTGCCATGGCACTGCTTGGGACTTTGCAAAAGCAAACACATTGAGGAGGTCACTCAAGCAGCACTTATTTGGCACCCAAAGGGTGTAAGTGTCAGCTTGCCCAGAACCTAGCTCATGTCTGCAGCAACTTCTCTAACTTCTTCCAAAGTGCAACAGAACTTGGTTGGGCACCTCACCCGGGCACAAGAGAGGCAGCTGGGAAAGAGGGAAAGCAGGAGCTCGTGTGGAAGAGCTCTGCATTCTCCTATACACCTTGTCCTTCAGATAAGGGAGTAACACTCAGCCAGTGTCCTGAAGTGTGCTGGCCAAGGGGAAAATTCTGTGCCTTGTCCCACCATAGGAAACAGAGCCCCAGCTGTCCTCAGTGCCAGCCACTAAACTGTGACCAAAACATCTGGACGCTCCTTATGTGCAAAGAGCTGGGGAGTCTGGGTCAGGTTCCCAGGGGAAGGGCCAAGATTGGCACACACCACTCCTGGTCGTGCCATAAAGGAGGCACAATACAGCCTTCAGCTTTTGACATGGGTAACTCACCACCTTCCAATCTATTTAATTAATGTTATGAACCTTAGGACTCTGCATTTGTGCCATTTAAATGACAAGGGCACTGCACTAGAGAGGCTGCCCCAGGAATGATGTACCTCCCTAGGTTCTCCCAGCTGGTGACTATTTAAAGTACACTACAGAAAAAACCCAACACACTCAACAAATTGAGTGATATTTACAAGACATCAGAGTCAGCGAATCCCAATTAAGGCAAAAATCAGCTGCAGAGTACACAGAGTAACATGGAAACAGCTCCCACCCTCAATATGCTTTCACACAAAGTCATTTGGTTGGGCCCAAGCTTTATTTACTCAGCTCATAACAAAAGCAGAAAAAAAAAAGCTATTATCAGAAGCTTAAAGTAACTGAAACAATTGCTGTAAAATAATGGAGCCCACAGCAGTTAGGACTTCGTGCATATATTTATTTAATTGAATAAATACATCCATTCAGCTACTGCTTTTCGCAACAGCCTTCCTGCCTGCAGTGGGAAAGGTTATTCTCATTAATTGATTATTGTTACTGCTCTAATACACCCTACACACTTGTGTTTGCATTTCTATTTAATTTTCCAGGGTATTACCACTAGCACTGTAAATGGGGACATATGTAACCGAGCCAGCCCCGCTGACAGCCAGCAAATGAGAACACCCATCCCTCCCAAAGGGGTGTAATTATAAAAGGCTGCAGGTTATCGATGGATCAGTGGGTTAATACCGGGATATCCGCACGAAGCCATGTAATTTAATCTGATCACAGCTAGTCCACGGGGAAGACAACCCAGTGAATCTGATGCAAAGACACCTTTCAGTAATGAACAGGCATCACAGCCCTCGCGCTGGCAGCAGCACTCCTCGGAGCTCAGCGCTAATGCTGTGCCTTTCTCAGCCCATGGGAGACTGTGACAGGAAGGAAAGGCTCTCCAAATCACCCGTAGGAGGATGCATTTACTGAACAAAAGCATTACAGAATTCTGTCTTCAGGCTAAAAATACTACACACCTATAAAACTGCCTATACCAGCAAGGAAAAAGTAATTCTCGCTTCTGTGCCCACGTGGGGGTGGACAAACTCACCAGGCAGCTGATGGGTATGGAGTGGGCACAGAGTAAATAAAACAGATAGGAGTCAGCTACAATCCACTACAAAAGACCTCATAACACAGGCTTTAAAAGGAAAAAGGGTAAGGAACACACAAGGCTGGCAGAGCCATAGGTGGTGAGCTCAGAGAAACATGTTCCAGCAAGAAGGGCTAATGTGAATAAAGCACCCATGTTGCTCGCAGACCACAAATAAGCACAAAAGGAAGGAGAGTGGCCATGTGGGAAATGCTGTGAGCAGTGGAAGGATAAGCAGCCAGGATGGGCAGAGCTGTACAGATCTCTCAGGTGGGTCCTAAAGGCCTTCCAGTCATTACACATCAACAGACAGCCTCAAAAGGCAGATGATATGACCTGTATGTATAAACACACCATTATTCCACTTCCTGTGGTTTAGAAATGTAGGTTTAGACATGCATGTCAAGAAATTTGAGAGCTTTGGAAAGGATAAGACTGACAAAAATACATTCAGCCTCAATATCCTGACTTTTCATCGGGATAAAACAGCAAACCTTCAACACACAAAATGTTGACTCAAACACTGATTTCAGCAGCTTATGCTGATAACTTGCCATTAACTCACCAGCATAGATACTAACTCTCAGATTTAATTCTTGTCACTTGAGAAAATGTTTCTGCTTCTCCAAAGCACAATGGCTGCTATCATTTTGACTGACGTAAGCTACCATAAATGATTTTTCAAATGGACAAATTTATCCCTGGAGACAGCAAGATCCCAATTAGGGCATGTTTGTCTTCCTCTGCAGCAAATCTTGAGCTGGTGCTTAAAGCAAGACAGAAAGCACCAGAAGTGAGAGTGAGCTTTCTGTCATGACAAAATAGAAAGTGCTTCTATACATTTGATGCAAAATAACCCCACACTAATACAAAGGTCAAAGCCAGCAGCTGCAAGGCAGGGTCCTGCCCCTCTTACAGGGTTAGCTATGGCAGATGTGGTAAGAACACACCATTCTGTTGAGTTGTCCTCTTACACCAAGGATAAGAGCTGTAACAACCATATGATAAAACCAAAATACACACAGAACTGTTTAAGACAGAAGAAAGCAGCTAAACAGACACATCCAGCAGAGCTGAGTTATCCATTTTTCCATTCCTCTGCCCTGTCATGAAACAGGCCAAGGACAGCTCTATGCCCCAGAGGATGCTGTGCTCAGATACATCCTTGCACACCAATAACTCAGGAGCACTCATCACTCTTCATCACATACTTCTTGACTCAAGACTTGTCCCTTGTGGGGTTTCCTTTAAGCCATTCTTCATGTTACTGCAATTCAGCGAGGAGCTCCAAGTCATGGGTCCTGAACATGTGAGATATGTGCCCACAATGCCAAACAGAGAGACAAATGCTCAACAAACTAAAAGAGAAACTCTGAAATGCATTAATGATCAGCATAGCATTCTTCTGAATGAGCCTCACAATCTGGCAGGGCTCCTGACATCAATATCAATTTCCTCCATCAACAGGAGACAGAATAATAGCAACTTCCTCTGTTTAATACAGCCCTTAATTGTCCCAGATCAAATAGTGGCTCCCAGAGGCTATTCATTCTGCTCTAGAGGTAACTGTGTCCTAGACAAGATGCAAGAACTTTTATCAGCAAATGTTAAATGCAGCAGGAAGGCCAGAAGGTGTGTCTCAGGACTGCTAAAAACATTAACCAACCACATCACTGCACTGGCTCTAATGGAACTCACAAAGCACAGCCGAGAGCAGCACAGGCACTCCAGTGTCCAGAAACACTTGCAAGCTCCTGCTTATCTGAGAGGCAGCAAATCCACACAACCACTGTCAGATGAGGGTTTTTCCCCCTCTTTTTATCAGCTCCACGATGCCTCCGGTCCCCCTCCTACAAAGTCCTCACTGATTTCAAGGGAACTCAGCAAGACTGAGCAGAAAAAAGAACTAAAAAAGGAAATGCCAAGTGAGTCATTAGCGGGTGGAGAAAAGAACCATATAGTAAGTAGTCTTCAACTTTTACTCCTTTAAAATAAACAGTGCCACAAATTGAAGGAATCCTTTGACACTAGTGAAGATGGAGCAGTAACAAGCCCCAACACAGTCTGTAGGAATGATGAATTCCTCCACTCAAAAGGGTTACTTATGCCAGATGCCAATAAGCACACAGGAAAAAATTAATCTGCTTGTTTGGAAGCCTCTAGATGGGAGTTCCAATATTAAATACAAGATCAGATTCAAAGAGAGGCAAGCAAACCAGCACCAAACCAGAACATTTTCCCCAATTTCAAACAGCTAAGAAAATTCCTTTATTTTTTTCCATCTTTTGGCTGCTACTGCCAGCACTTTGACCTTTGAGTCAAGCAGGTGCTCAGATGCTAAAAAAGGAGGAGAGTTTCTTTCCCATCATTAAGTTTCACTTGACCAGAAACCTGTTCAAGTGAAAGGTGTCCCTACTCATCTTGATCTTTGAGGTCCCTTCCAACCCAAACTGTTCTATGATTCTGTGATTAACCAGAGCAGGCACAGTGCCATGATCCTTCTAACCCTGCTACAGCACAAATATGTTTCCTTTGGAACATACTTCGGTGTGTACTTTCACACACTCATCTTTTTGATTCATTTTGCCCTGGATTACCAAAACACAGCCCTTTTTCCTAGGCCTGGTTACTACAGCAACAGAATCTTTTTGAGTTTGGTAGCAACACATTGCAGGCATGAAAAAAAATCTGCCATTAGTTCAAGAAACACAAAGCTGCAAATCAGCAGCCCATGCAGAGAAATATTCCTGTAGTATCTCACCCCTGCGTCTCTAATTAAGAAACTCTAAGAATCCCCATCTCCTTGGCAGAGCATGAGCCTGAACAACCTCTGACTTCAAAGGATGCACAACAGAGGTGCACTGCCCACAACCTCCTGTGTGCCTGTCACTGCAGAGAAACCACAGGAGAAATCTGATGGGCTTCATAGCCACAAGAATATTACACTCCACAGATGCTATTAGTTCCACTAATGATGAAAGCCAAAGCATCACTTTAAACTCCATATGGTATCACATCTGCATTCCTCTGCACACACATGAGTGTTGACACACAAAAAAGAAGGTTTTGGAGTGGTGTTCTCAGGGTTTGGACTTTTAAAAAAATTAACCTAATAGAGTCAAAGTGACTGTATTAGATATTATATTATTACTTAACCTTCATACAATTCGGGAAGAGGGAAAAAAAACCTCTTCATGCACACAGTTATTTCTATCTAATTCACTGCCTTGGGACACAAGGGTTTTTATTGCAGAGGTGAACAATGACTAGTCCTTAGTTGTCAGGTTGAGAGACTGCTTCTAGCCCTCAGTTACAGCCCAATGCAGCACACACAGACCCAACATAAGCAACACACTAAGGACAGCACAAACAGGTCAATCTGATCATTTCTCAGCAGCAGCCAGTCATTCTAGAAAGTTCAGCCAGACTATTATCACTGTTATTAATTAGTTCCTATCCTGAGAGAACGATCTATGCCAGATTTGCCCCTAATTTCAACTAAGGGAACTTACCCAAAAACATTTCATCTGGTCACACACAGCCCCCACTGAGTGAGTGTGCTATTATGAGAAAGCAAACTGATATAAATATAGCACAGTGACAGTATCCACTCTGCAGTTATTTCCTCTGCGAAACAGAGCAGAATGAAGTGGGTAAGCTGCTCAGCCAGCTTTCTTCTAAGGCCACTGAAAACTGCATTGATGACATCAACAAAAATAATCAGTTAAAGACAAATCTGAGCAAATAATTCTCAAGCAGCATTTAAACTGAGCAATCTGACCTCCTCTCAAGTATCTACCAACATAAGGTGACACTTCCACTTGTTTCCTCTCCATTTATATTCATTCATGGAATAGATTTTTTTTCCTGGTAGCTTTTATTTTCACTAGCCAAATTGATTGCAAGTTGATAGATGAATTAATCATCCAATATCTGAAACCCTGCTTGTGATGGATAGGCTAGGACAGGGCAGAAATTAAATTTCATTGCTGGTTGAGTGTGCATACACAAGCAATCCTCTGTAATCCACAATTCAGACGTAGAAATTCAGGTTATGATTTCCATAGCTAAAGCCAGAAAGCAAACAACCCCAAAATGCTTGGGGTTTTCTGGTGGGATTTTTTTTGGTGTGGTCTTTTTTTTTGTTTGTTTTTAAACTCCACATGTAGTAACAAATATGGTTAGACAACATCCTTATCTCTGCAGAAAAAATAAAAAAGCAGCATATAGTAGGCAGAAATAATTTTCTGCAAGCATTTTCCCAGCTACAGTTGAACTGCCAACTTTAAACACATTATTTTAGCATACAAGATGAATGTAGCTCAGGAAGAAGAAGAATCATTCTTCCTAATCCTCCTCTCATGTACCCTCCTCCAGCCTGTTCTCAAGACATGAAGCATTGCTTAAAAAATGCCCACGGAACAGACTGAAAGAAGTTGCTGCTCCTCTATATAGTTATTTATAATAGATAATCTTAGAATCACTCTTAATTCCAGCTCATCATTTATGGTGTTGGCACAGTTGCTCCAGTGAATTCAGTCTCATTATTCACCTTTGGGTCGTACATTATCTTGTATTTTATACATCATCCTTCTTTGTCCAGTGGATCCCTCACAAACACTTACAGAACCAAGTGAAGATGAATAATGACCCAAGGACAAAGCTAAATGCTGCAATACTATGGTTTTATGGCCAGCTACAGAAAAGCAGGGACATGTTTTGAATACATAGATGAAGCTCTAAGTGAAGCAGCATTCTGCCCATGAATGCCATGCTATGTAGACATTCTTTAGACTTTCCACCAGGCTTCTGCACTATCCCAAAACATTAAACAGCACTTGGAAAAGCAGCAGGACTGCTCAGCTTTGCAGTCAATGGCAATATTCAGCTTGGAAACTTGATAAAAATGTGTTTGGAAAGAAACTCAGACAGGAATAGGATCATGCATTCAGCTGAAAGTCACATCAAGGTGGGGGATGAAGGGACAAGGGCACACTTTTGGTAACCAGGATTATTTTAGCAAGTGCGGAAGAATCTCATTAATGGCAGCACACACTCCAGTGATTTATTCCATTGGAGCAGCTTACCTAGGGACAAGTCCTGCAGAATGAGGAACAGGCCAAGCTGGTACATGTTTTCAAAGAAAACTTCACCAACAATACCCTCTTTAAACATGCTGAGAGGGGGACCTACTGCTGAAACCCTTAAGCACTTTACCCAAATAACTGAGATGTTTCACTGGGGAATCAAAGGCAAATTTCACAGTGAAACCATCTGAAAGAATTTTGCAACATGATCACCAGAACCATGAGTTCTCCTTCAGGCTCACTGTATCTCAAAATAGACCTCACTAGCTTCCACATCCCATTCCGTTACAGGGATCACATTATCAAGGGTCCTGCCACAGCATCCTGGGTCACAGCACCTACCCTGTAACTGGCACTTCCTTGCTAAAATGTGACAATGGTAGTGACAACACATGTGTCCTCTCAGTCTCCTGAGACTGCAGTGATCACTCAGACACAAGCTTTGGAGCAGGAAGAGAACTAGGGTATCACGTAGGGAAAAAAAAACGAAATAAAAAAAAAAATCAATCATCATCACACACACCACTTGAAAATTCTTCAGCTAAAACTGAGCCATAAGCCACCAAAATAAGAATTTAAAGCACTCTGGGCAAACACAAAAGAAGGAATGAACATCTGCCCAATCATCATGGCTGTCAACCTTTACCACTGCTACAATATAAGCAAGCACTACTGTGTTTCCCTGCTGCTTGATGTAGAGACCCACGCCAAGTTACTTCCACAAGCACAGCAGCACACAGAGAAGAGGCCTTGAGGCATCCCTTCCACTGGCATCAAACAGGGAACACGAGCCAGGTGCTAGCAAAGCCTTCTGTGAGGAGAAGTCCCGAGAGCCTTACCTATGTACAGGGAGGAATCTTTCCGCCTCACGTGGTCATCGATGTAGGAAACTCCCAGAGGCTGGACGGGGGTAGCACCAATGCCCAGGAGGACCTGTGCCCCGATGAGCAGCAAGTACATCATGTTGGTAGCAGTCCTATTCCTGCAGATAAGGTCCGGGTCTGGTCCCTCATCGCTGGTGGACCCGTTGACAGCACACACATCCCTCCCTTCAGCTCCCCAGCGTATTTCTCCCGATTCGTATTCGTACTGGTGGGTCAGAAATTCAGGCAAGGCAGAAAGGAGGGCACCCAAGGCCATGACTATCCCTCCACATCCTATCAAGCGTGGCCGGTGTCCTCGGGCTCCGAAGTAGCTCACGAAGAGGATGAGGGCCAGGTTGCCAATCTCGAAGCTGCTGGCAATGACGCCCACGTCAGCACTCTGGAGGTTGAATCGCCGCTCCAAGGTGGTTAAAACACTCACCTACAACAGAGAAATCCAGAGGAAATTACATTCCATGCCTTCCATTCTCCCCATAGGTACTGCTAAAGTGTGAATTTCCTTGGAGCTGAAACCATACCCCATCAAGGACATCCAAATCACAGTACAGTAGCTGACCCCCAAGCACGACCTGACTGTCCAAATACAGCCACAGCAGAAGGTCCTAATACCAAGTGACATTTCACAGCCTACCACCTGTGCGAGCACATGGCACTCCCAAATTCCTGTGCCCATCAGTGTGTATTTTGGATGCCTGCAGACACCCATGATTCCATGATTCCTTAGTCTGTCTTTGGGCTCCCTTTCTATTTGAAGGCACAGCCTTCACGGTGCACTGTGCCACAGAACCAAGGCACAAACTGAGCTGCGCATCCTGCCCGGAACCCAACCTTCCCCTTGGAATGAACTGCAGTTAGGGAGCAGCAGAAAACCCTGCAGATTCTTTGCTTGCACACCAGCACAAGGCCATCAAGCCACTCAGAGACAGTGATGCACAAACAGGCAGTTTAGCTGGCACTGAATGCTCAAGTATATAAATAAAATGCTGATCAAAGGGTTTAAACTGTTTGTGGATTAGTTAATGACTGAGATCGTCACAGAGTATTTTTGAGAAGACAGGCCAATTAAAGTTTACATAGAAGATTTAAATCCACCATGAAGAAGGGATGATTTAACAAATTGTGGGTATTTAACACTAAGAAGGGAGACACACATGAATAGTCTTCAAATATTTAACACTACTGCAAAAAGGAATGACCTGTTCTTTGAATTCAAAATGGATGGGACAAGATGTGACAAGTTTTAACTGCAGCAGAGATGATTCAGGTTAGATACAAGGGGCAGAAACCAGATTTTACTGGTAGGGATTGTGAGGCACTGAAATATGCTGCCTGGAAAGGGTGCAGAGGTCTTTAACAGAGCACAGACCAGCATCTGTCAGGAAAGAGACAGGTATGACTGATCTTGCCATGGGGCAGGAAAATGAGCAAGATATCTCCTGAGAGCTCTTCCAATCTTGCTTACGTGGTGTAGTGAAACACAGTGTGGATTTTCTGCAACAGTCAGAGCACTGATCAGAGCATGAAGGCTGAACCATTAAGTACCTCACTTGCTGTCAGCCCTGCTCACGAGAGAAAACAGGGTATTCTCATGACTATGGCAGTGTCCTTCTTCTACAGTAAAAAAGTAACAAAAGAAATCTTGAACCTATCACAGAAATGCCAAAATCTTTTAGCTTGAATAAAAAACTACCTGGTTTTTCGGACTGCAAAAGATGAAGGTATTTAAGGTTGTTCTAAAAGAGGCAGGTTTCTCTATTCCAAAAAAAAAAAAAGTGATAAAGACCTCAGAGCAGAAGGTAGCCCCTGGATAGAATAAAAATAGCCTCCCACTGGAGGCACTGAAAATCTTTGCTGATAAACCTCACGAAGCAGGAGCCAGCCTGACCGACTTTAAAGTATTCTGACAGCAGTTCTTCTCCGGGGGCAGTTTGCCTCTGCTAGGGTACATCAGGGCACAGTTGGACAAAGACAGCCCCATCAGCAACAAAATGGAACATGGAAACAATCCACTTCTGCTGCTATGCATAAGCAAAAGCTCCCAAACCTGACTATGATAAGTATCCAAGTCAGATCTCCAAAACTGGACTGTGTTAATGTTTCCTGAAAATCCAGCCTTCTTCTCATACAGGCAGCTATCATCTTATACTGCCAGCAACGTAACCCTCCTCTTCTAAAGAGCGAAGAGCTGAGAAAGGCAAGGAGGAAGAAACCTAAAAATCAAATCCTATGAGTAAAGGAAGTGCAGGAGCAGTAATTCTCCCCATGCCAAATCCAGGTGTGAGAGGAGAGGAGACTCGAGGAGAGGAGAGGAGACTCGAGGAGAGGAGAGGAGAGGAGAGGAGAGGAGAT